>JAWDGP010005047.1:455000-537500 GCA_033675545.1 Elysia crispata | reverse complement strand
AACAACAACAACAACAACAACAACAACAGCAACAATGGTCAAAATGACACAAAAATGCTGAGATGGATATTCAAAAAAATATTGAGTTCATAACTTGCGATGAGTTAAATAAACATAGCGATTATATTAAGTAAGAATTTCTCTTTGCTTTTGTTCATTCTTTTGCACAATGCTATTTATGCGGTTAGGACATTGAGAGGTAAGGTAGATAGCATTGATCTTATTGCTTTTATGGTGGGACACACACATACCCACGCCTTGGTTTCGATAATGCGTCAAATCTTAAGATTGGCCCACTTTGTTCTTTAACTTGGTCTAGTTTGAGTGCATTATCTGTTATAAACAGCTCAAATCAGTTTATCTCTTTATCTAAAAAGTTAATAACATTTATGAATTATGACGAAAGATAACATTAAACCATTCCAATTTCCTTTTATATTACGCATTGCCCAAACGGTTCAACATTAAATTTCTTTTGTCTTTTTTAAAGCTTTTGAGTTCTATGTAAACCTTGATTCTACTTGAAATACAGACCTCTAAAAAAAATAAAATTAAAAAAAAAAAAAAATTAAGAACAGTTAGTTTTATGTGAAGACTTTTTTAAAATCTTTACTACTATTGTGTCATTAAACCCGTCACATAAGTTAATTTGCTCCCTCTAAAGATCAAACACTTGAACCTAAGAAAATGTGCTTATTCAAAGAAAACTTGAAATAGACCCTACTTTTCCAACTTCTACCTCCTCACTGAGAGCGAGTGGCTGAGATTTGAAAGCCCAAGCTTAGAGTGAATAGTATATGTCAAGCACACCAACAGGAACTGGTTTGAGATCCTAGTGGACACCTGTGACTGGTGAGGCTTAAACATCTGGTCACGTCCATGGTGCGATAAACAATCAGTTTCTATCTTCGTCTAAAGCCAAAGGGGTCGATCCAGAATGAGATGAATATTTTATACAATTTTTAATTTCCGCTATCACCTACAAAGACCAAAGCAAACGTAATATATGCGATGGTGTCTGCGGTCCTCCTTATTTGGATGCGTGTTTTTCTGTTTATATTCTTCTTGCGGTAACTGTTGGTCTTACGCTTTTGAAAATCGTTTGAAGGCTAAGACGTATTTTAGTTGTTTTTGGTGTTGCAACGTTGTGCAAACATCATGTATATGTTGTACTAACCAATTCACATATAACACTGGAGCTTTTTCCTCTCACCTCCTCAGCTTGTCGGTGCGGTAGTGGGAGCAGGTATCCTGTACGGTCTCACACCTCCAAAGTACATTGGAAACCTGGGCTGCACCCTTATCAGCGACAAGCTAACACCTGCCCAGGGTGCGTATTCATAGTCATTGCTACTGTATCAGTATTAATCATTATAATCTCCTTCATTACCATATAAATACAAAAATCATTGTTTTCTTCATCACCATCTTTGCACCCACCAACACCAAGAGATCAGTCATCTTTTTTTTTTTTAATAACATGATCATAGCCATTCGTACCTCCTCCATTGCTATAGTTATCATCATTATCATAACTATATATTAACATCCTTATCTCCATCACTGCTGCCTCTTTCATTTCTTTCACCACTACCTCATCATCATCATCCTCCTACACGACAAAGTTAGAGTCACATCTCACCATACCGGCACCTGCCTTGCCTGTGTTCTCCAGCCCTGGGTGTGGAGCTGTTTGTGACTTTTGTGCTCGTGTTCACTGTGTTCGCCTCGTGTGACGGCAAGAGGAAAGATCTGAACGGCTCGGCCCCGCTCACCATTGGTCTCTCGGTGACCATGTGTCACCTGTGGGCGGTAAGACCCCTATAACAATATTCTTACACTCCTGGTTTAAACAAAAGATGCAAATTAAAATAAAGAGTAAGAGAAGAAAAATAAGAAGAAATGAAAAAAGAGAAGGAGGAAGAAGACAGGACGAGAATAGATTATGAGAACGAAAAATTAATGACGACGATGGCTGTCGGTTTTAACAGTTCTTAAAGACATTGAAGTTAAGGAAAATGAAGAACAACAAAACAAATCAATTGCTATAAAATCAAGCAAAGAAAAACCCAAGACCATACAACGTACGAAATATTCCTTTTGCATTTAATGTTGTAAATAGAGTTAAATCAAAGCAACTTAGAAGTTAGATACAATAGTAGGAGTTTAATTTTGATTATTAATTCTCGAGAAGATAGAATGCAAATGACTGCTTTTTACGTCCAGTAAGGATAAATATCTAATTCGAAACTGTCATACAATGAACTGGCTTAGAAACTTATTATTACAAGTCATTTTTTTAATCAAATAATTATATTTTTTGCATTTTATTGAAAATTGTTACGCTTCCAAAATCAAGGCCTCATCAATCTGCAAAGCGATGCGGTTTCACCATCCCTACCAAACACATTTTTATCTTACATCCACTCCCTAACAACAGGTTAATGCTCAATACTGATCATTTTAATAAAGTACAGCTATGTCGGATACGGCTAACATCTGCTTATGAATTGAATCGTGTTGAACAATATTTACAAAAAAAAAAACCTTTAACAAAAGATACATAGCATTTCCACCAAATTCATCTTCACTCGATTCTCTAGATAGACTGATAGGATAGTTATGTCCACACCAAAACGCACAAGTAAAAAACTGTATAACAATATTCAGCCAAAACAGAAGTTTATTTTCCACATAACGTCTAAATCCTCAAGTATTTGGTGGATCACTCTTTTATATTATGGTTTGGCAATAATAATCTTGATTCCAAAGACTCTAAAGTAAATGTTTTAAATTTTACAATATTTGACTTCAGTGTGTCTCAGAAATGAGAAATGTCATCTACATCATTGCGTGTTCTAAGTTACAGCCAGGCCATGGTAGTAGTTAAACAGCACGGTTTCAATCACTGTTTATACCATAAAAAATCTCTTTTTTTTTTTTTTACATCTTGCGTCAAGCTGTGTCCTTAGAACTAGGGGAAGTGGTTGTCTCGATTGTTGTTTCTTTCTCGTTATCAATCATTGCGCGGTCCATATCGATCCATAGATCTAAACTTTGCCTCCCCAGAGCTAGAGTAAATATCAGTTTCACATGAATCTAGTCAATGAAACGAACATTAGACGTTTTCTAATCGAGACTTTCACATGACACACCAAAAACTCTTTAGAACTAATGCATTACAAAATAATCTTAAGAGTTTCCATTTTTACCAAATGAATCATTTTTCAAACTGTATGTGTCCTACAATGTTTTTCCACTTGTCACATACTATTAAATCTTTTTTGAAACTTGAAACCTGCTGTTTTTCCCTACACTTGATGCCAATGGGCACAATCTTTTTTTTTGGCTGTAAAGTAACATAAAAACCTTCAAAGGAGGCAATTCTTTATGACTCATTGCGTCTGAGTCATTAAATATTGTACGGGTTATTACATATTCGCCAGCTTTTGGACAAACCAGGCAAACTTTTTCTTTAGGAGCTAAGACTTCCCCCTCCACTTACCTATAACAATATATATATATATAAAAAAAAAAGAACAAAAAAACAAAAAAAACAAAAAACAAACAAACAAAAACGACAAAAATAAAAACAAGAAAACATTACAGTTTTTCGTTTAAAAAGTAGAAGTCAAGATTTAATCAAATGTGTAAGACAAAGAGAATGCGATATAGACACTTAAACGGAACAATCTAGATGCAACCACAGACATAAACATAGTGTACAAAAGCAACGGATAATTGTAGCAGCTGTATTTTTAATGTTGGTATGTGTAAATCCATGTCAAACCTAAAGCTCCATTTTGAGAATTCCATACTGGTTTTTCTCACTTTCCAAACAAACTAATTATCATATTAAACAGCGGCAGCAGAGCGTAATGTTTCCATGAAGTTATGAGAGAGTTTTTCAGTGCTTCAATTTGTTATTCTAATTCTTTATCAAATGAAATCTAGCATTGTTAATGAATTTTGTTAGAGAGGAGGTATCTCAGGCGTGAGTCACCCCACTTATGTCAATCTTGGCGGCCGGCACTCATGGTTTTGTGTTTTTGGTTAAAGGAGATGATAACGGGGCGGTCGGCTGCGAGTCCGTCAGCTCGCCGCTACTTTCTTTACAAAAGTTGGTTACATTCACGACCGACAAGAGCATTCCCATAGAAACAGCCAAACACACAGCAGCACTCAGAAGAACAACTAACTTGTTAATAATTGTGAAAAGCTCACAATGCAAGAAGGTATCCGTGAAACCTGAGAAAATGGGCTTCCAGATTAGTTCTACACGCAATATAAACTCTGAATATACAAAGAAAAGAAAATGGTTTTCATACTTAATAGCTTTCCGTCTTCTTCTTGAAATTTATCATGAACCCTAAGTTAAAAAAACCCAATAAAGTCGGAGAAAAAAGTTTAGTTCCTCTCAGGGATTTTAAGAGATCTCTTTCTGATTGTTGACTAGCAGCGGTGGCGGTAACAGCATCCACTACAACCATTAATTACTGTTACTGCCATCATGCCTTTTATAGTTCCTCTTCATCTTTTTTTCTCTTTCTTCATCATCATCACTACCACATCCATCATCGTTTTCTTCTTTTTGTTCTTCTTCTGCTTTTTATCACCTCATCATCATCTCTTTACTATTGTTACTTTTATTTAGTAGTAGTAGTAATAGTAGTGGTAGTAGCAGCAGCAGCAGCAGAGGCAGTAGTATCATTATCATCATCATCATCATCATCATCATCATCTTTCATAACACACAATGGAAATAAAATTCTGTGACAGTTCAGAATAAATCAATACAAAGAATGTTGCTGGATCTGCCAGAGATCTGTCAGACTTATATCGGCTGACACGTATAAACAGCCAACTGATAAATCCAAATGTTTGCTGTAACTTTATAATTCAATTGAGAAGATTTAAACTAGCGTTATATCTTTGAGATGGGTTCATTTTATCAGCGTTTTATTTAGTTTGACTTGAATAACGTATTTGGAGTTGGGTTAAATTGCAGTTTGTTAATTCTGTCATCCTGAACACGACCACCTCAGTCAGTATGTATTACAAAAGTCAATGATGAGCTACGTTGAATCACTTTGTTCAGGTTATATATTATTCATGGCTAATTTTTGGGCTCAAGTAGACGAGGGTATCATGACATTTTGGAGCTACCTTGAAACTATGGAGACTTGGTTGAAAATGTTAAGTATTCAGAACTGAAACTGCAATTTAATTTACTTCTTGCCATTTGCATGTTATTTAAGTTGGAACAAGAGCATTCTAATTTGAAGTATTTATGGGTTTTAAAAAGTCATAGAAGCCTAGGACTTTCGTCAAACGTAACGAAATAGTCACGATTAACGTTATCATCTAGTTTTGCCAAAAGAATAGTCAAAGCAAGCACCGCTTTTTATTTAGATTAGAGAGGAGAGAGAGTGAGAGAGAGAGAGAGAGAGAGAGAGAGAGAGAGAGAGAGAGAGAGAGAGAGAGAGAGAGAGAGAGAGAGAGAGAGAGAGAGAGAGAGAGAGAGAGAGAGAGAGAGAGAGAGAGAGAGAGAGAGAGAGAGAGAGAGAGAGAGAGAGAGAGAGAGAGAGAGAGAGGAAAAACTCTGAACTGATGTAATGTGCAAGCATAACAGCATTGGTGTGTCTGGCTATTTGTTCACCGGGTTAGAAAAGACATAATTATGAGCTTGCCCTGGTCGTCGCTCCCAACTGTTCTCATTTAACTCTGAATGACCCTTAATGCAGGAGCAGAAGTTGTATCGTGACGTCATTATGCATGCATAACTGGAGGCCAAAAGGTCCATCCATACCTAATGGGTTTCTCCTGTTGTGACATTTACGTCTCAGGGAAATACGTTGCCTCATCCAACAAAAATTCCACCAGTACCACCAGGTTATCCAATTCATCAGGAGACTAATAAAGGGTTTTAATTATCATTCTTTGCTAGTTCAGAAATCAAAGTGAAGGAAAAAAGAACCATGATTTTTTAAGTGGACATACAATGTGAAAGCGTGAAGCAGTGAAACACATTCATGCCTCCCTAGTTTAGGTAGTTGATTTTCGTTTCATGCATTAGTTGGTTGACATTAGAAATGCAATGGCAACACAGTATGAAAATTAAAAAAAACCCAAACTTTTTATTACTAGTATTACTATTCTCTAACAAAAGACAAGTAAAGGAGATACTTCACTCTTCTCTCAAAGAAGCACCTGCTTGCTCCTCTAGATCTTAATGTTTGCGCATCCTTTGAGTAATAGATATAGACTGCTTCACAGCTCATAGGAACTGCTATGGTCCCACAAAGACTTCTCTTGCAAAGACTTAACTTACATTGCCCTATTGCTTTCTTGGATGGAGAGGATGAAGAACAATCAATGAAATAGGATGTAAATCATCGAAACACACCTGTAGCGAACTACAGTAAGTGCTCTCTCTCTCTCTCTCTCTCTCTCTCTCTCTCTCTCTCTCTGTATATATATATATATATATATATATATATATATATGCGTGTGTGTGTGTGTAATATCTTTCGACCCAGTGGAACAAATAAAATTTGCCTACTCCACAAACAACCTACCAATATTCACTGATAAGCAAGAGGAAGTCGTCTGATGAGAGCACAGAAACAGTGCTCAAAACATGCATGTCGTGAGTAGTGGCCTATAGTTATAGAAACAAAACATGCATGTCATGAGTAGAGGCCTATAATTATATAAACAAAACATGCATGTCATGAGTAGAGGCCTATAATTATATAAACAAAACATGCATGTCATGAGTAGAGGCCTATAATTATAGAAACAAAACATGCATGTCATGAGTAGAGGCCTATAATTATAGAAACAAAACATGCATGTCATGAGTAGAGGCCTATAATTATAGAAACAAAACATGCATGTCATGAGTAGAGGCCTATAATTATATAAACAAAACATGCATGTCGTGAGTAGTGGCCTATAGTTATAGAAACAAAACATCATTATAATTATGTCAAAGATCATTTGGTTAAACACTTTACCTATTGTACATCTTCACAGCAGCAGGTTATATAATATTTCAAATGACATTAAAATAAACAAGTCTCTATATGAATTTTCTCAGTGTAAAATGGTAACTAAAAAGTTTGCCAATAAACATTTTTAGTCCTCAAATGTTATTCCTCTTTAGAATAGAGTTTGTTTTCTTTTATCTCTACTTTTATCGTGCACATATATACTCTTATCTTTTAAAGCGATTATTTCATACACATAAATAATATTTCGATGCTTACTGCACATGAATATAGATATCTATGTAGATCCTTTTGTTCTTTGAACTTTTCTGAAAAAATCAATTAAAATATATCAGTCATGATGTATAAAAATATCTAAAATTTCCACCTGCTTTTAAACCAAGCTTCTCTACAGGGCCAGTCAACCAAATGACATTAACACATTAATCTCCTGGTGGACCAGGACATGGGGTTAATCTCACCATGAGCCAGAAACATATCAAGTTGTGAAGTTTGAGAAGCACTAGTGGTAGATAACAAAGCCTGATCTTATACAACAGCTATAGAAACAGAGAAATTGGATGTTGTGGAAGTAATTTTTTAAACTGTGGTGTGGCTAGATCTGCTACCCCAAAATTATTTTCCGAACTTTGTCTTTCGTCGCCTCTATCTTTTTGCTGCATACCCGTTGTCATTTTTTTTGCTGTAGAGCAAAGAGGACAAAACGAGAACGGACTAATACGACTATTTCCACCGTCATCACCAACACACAAGTACCAACAGTAACAAGAATAAAACTCTTGTCTGGTTCTATTGTATGACCCATGCAGCCAACACGATTACCATTTTAATCCTCACAACCTCAACCAAAACTATCACGCAAACCTTCACCGTTCTAATCCTCACAACCTCAACCAAAACTATCACGCAAACCTTCACTGTTCTAATCCTCACAACCTCAACCGAAATCATCACGCAAACCTTCACCGTTCTAATCCTCACAACCTAAACCAAAATCATCACGCAAACCTTCACCGTTCTAATCCTCACAACCTCAACCAAAATCATCACGTAAACCTTCACTGTTCTAATCCTCACAACCTCAACAAAAATCATCACGTAAACCTTCACCGTTCTAATCCTCACAACCTAAACCAAAACCATCGCGTAAACCTTTACCCATTTAATCCTCACAAACTCAACCAAAATCATCATTTAAACCTCACCATAACCTTCATCATTTCTCCAACAGTAACAACAAGACCACTCAAGACAAAGAAACACAAGGAAAAACTATTTTAGCCGATAATGAAAATAATAAAAAAGTACGTGAACTATAGGTTATAAATAGAAACACTAGAGGCTAACACTTAGCTTAAATGCCACCAAGATAACAAGAGAGACAACAAGCTTTTAAGGTTTCAGTTGCAGCAATATGCAACTCTGAACAAAGCAAATTGATGGTTATACCCAATGCAGTATTTATATTGATTTGTTATGAATATAGCAAACTTTGATTTGAGACGTCCAAATTTACCGATTGAAATTATGTTCATTTTTGCAATAAAACTACTTTGTAGATTAGATTCAAACCTACAACATAATGATGATTCAAAGTTGCGTACCAAAGAAATAGGTAATAAAATGTGCTTCATATAATCTACATCTTCTTGAAGGCATCAGCCATGTCAAGGCTTCAGAACATCCAAATATTTTACTTAATTAACACTCCTTTTTTTGCGTCGTTTGGAGTTCAGATTTATCCTATATTATGTAATGCACTCAAAAAACGCCCAGATCAAAACTAAAAATAGAGAATGAGATTCTAAGGCCCAGGTTATATAATGTCTCTGTCACTTGGCCCTCATTTCTCTAGTCTAGCTCTTGTGTGCGGTCTGAACTCTGAACTCAGAAGTCGAAGTTATGAAATGAATAGGTCGTCTTTTTATTTTCTTGTCACTAATGTTAGCGTCTCGGGCTGTCTCTACAGGCGACTAGGCACAATTGTGTTGAGGAATTTTGGAACGTGGGGAGTCTTGAAACCAGATAGATTCTAATACATGGTCATCAGCCGGTTTCTCATGGCGACCAACGGATGACAGGCCCGTGGCATGCCCGGAATAAGCCGAGGCACTCATGCATGGAGCCTGATTCTCGGTCTCTCACTGGCAAAGAAATGTCTATGTGGAAAGGGGGAAAGGGGGAGATGGGAGGGCTGTAGAGGAAGGTATCAATGTTTTTTAAAGCGTCCAAAAAAAAAAAAAAAAGAAACAAAACAAGTTCACTTGTGGTTATCTGCCTGTATGTTCGTCTGAATCGTCTGATATACCATAATCATCATTGTTCGATTCTTCATCTTTTTTTCATCTCATCTTCTCAGCTGCAATCGTAATATTTTCTAGTCTTCCTGCTTGCCCTTGTTTACTTACTTTTAGTTAACAATATTTATCTACCCTGTCTTTATTCTCTTTATCCCTTTTTCCTCTTTGCCTACTTTTCAGTGCTAAACAATGTAATTTTTTGTCCCGTTTTCTTGCGGTTTCTTTTTTTTTTGAACCCTGCACAGAAAGGCTTACTTCATTAGCGAGAAAATGGTTTGGAAAACACAATTTACGCTACACACTGAGATATTATAACCGAAACACTGACAGTTTCTGATTTTAAAGTCTGTCAAGCGTTGTGAGCTATTTTTTCATCTTTTAACATACAATGGGTAGAGCAATCTTTCACTGGAACAGTGATACATTCGCACTTCAATGGTCTTTTCATTTGCCATTGGTCACCAGGCACTGTAAAGGTTACCACTCTTGACCTTACTCCTGTTACAAAGAGGAAAAGCGAGCGAGAGAGAGAGAAGAGAGAGAGAGAGAGAGAGAGAGAGAGAGAGAGAGAGAGAGAGAGAGAGAGAGAGAGAGAGAGAGAGAGAGAGGGGGGGGGTGGGGGGGGGGCAGGAAGGGAGAAAAAGAAAGAGAGAGAGAGGAAAAAAAAAGAGAAGGAGGAAAGCTATACAGCGTAAAAGTAAAGCTCACCCAAAAAGGTCAAAACGACCCGAAACAAACAGACAGAACGCCAGTAATTTCGCCAACCGTGTGTAAAATGTCGGCTGCTCAGCCAACTCGAAAATTTTTATCCTTAGGTTTTACGGTAGGGAAAAAATACACTTCCCCCCTCAAACAAACCAACAAAACAACCAAAAACTGTGGCAGTTTCATGAAGGTGAGAGTGACCTGATGTCTTCCAGCTCAGTCTGTGCTGTGTTGCTCAGTAGCTGGGCTCCGACAGTAATTAACTACAGGAAGTGAAGAAACAAAACTAACACTGCTTCCTCTCATAATCTTGTATAATTAGAAAAGGCAATTGTTGGGATGTATGTAATTGAATAAGTTGATACCTCTAAGAAACTTCCAAGTTTTTAAGACCGTTTTGCTTGATCTTGTAAAGAAGTGAGGCACTCTTGGCGCTTTTTTTGTTTCATACTGAAATACGTCCGTTATTTTTATACTTTCGAGTACTGGGGAGCCATTAGCAGATCGGCTTATGATCGCTGTCTAGACAAGGCGTACACAAAAACTCCTAAGGACCTCTGCCCTATTTCTTAAAGAGAAAACAAGACAAAGCAAAAACAAAATAAATTAGTCCAAAAGCAACAAGACAATACAGAAGAAAATTATGTATTTACAAGATGCAATTGATAATCTTCAATTATGATCAGCCTTGTTATCACCCACCTTTCTCTGCTGTACCGTCTACCCTCCGCCCCACACACCGACCAGATCGACTACACTGGGTCCAGCATGAACACAGCTCGCAGCTTCGGTCCAGCCCTCATCAAGGGCAACTGGGATGGCCACTGGGTAAGGATTCCTACTGAAAGCGCTCGTCCACCATTTTCCCTGGACAGTCTCGAAACATATCAAACACAAATAATAATTTTATTTAAATTGTCTCCATCGAGCCAACAATTCTCCTTAAATTTTCACCAAACTCCTCTTGCTTTCCTAACCGTTTTTCTCCATTGCCATGTAAAAGGATCTCAATTGGACTCAGACGTGTTCTTAATTAAGAGCAGATTATGCAGCAGTTTGTTCGTGCAAGCCTTTACCTCTTATCTATGTCAGATAACTCGTTATCAAGATTTTTTTAAAATTACCAAATTCTATTTTAATTTCCATTTTTTCCCCCAGTTTTTGTTACAGTTTTGATATGCTTGAACTCAACGTGTTTTACAGTGAAAATCAACAGTCCTCCTGCCTAAAGTTCTATAGGTTTATTAATCTTACACCGTAAATCTTTGATCATCTCCTTCTGAAAGTCTTTGAAAAAGATTTATTTTCACCATTTCATCCTTCTTTACAGCAGCTCGTGTCTCATAGTCATGGCCCCTATCCCTCCTCATTTTCCTTCATAGTAAGAATTAATTACAGAAATTTCTACATACACACTTCTCCTGACCGTACACCCACACTGACCATCTGCTCCAGGTGTACTGGGCCGGTCCTATTATTGGCGGAGTGGTCGCTGGACTTCTCTACGAGCATCTCTTCGCGGTCAATGCCAGCATAACGAAGGCCAAGGCTTGCCTGCTCACTAGCGACTACGATGACGAAAAGTATCGTGCTAAGAAACTGAAGGTTGGTCTCATAATCAAACTTCAAATGCAAATATGTAAGATAAAAAATTGTTCAGCTTTATTATTGATTACAATTGAAGTCATGACCTCTTCACGATAGATTATTTAACATGTACAATAAATACGATTCTTCAAAGACAGGATAAAATAGACTTTTGAACCTGAAAATTAAGAATGTTGCCATGCAAAAAAACCCCCCAAAAAACAAACAAACCAAGTTAACAACAACAAAAAAAGAAAGAAAAACAAAACAAAAAACAACAACAAAAGAACCAACCCATCTTTCTCTCCCTTTAAGAAAAAAAGGATCATCTCTATATGTCCTTTTTAATTTATGTACAAGTAAGTTTACAAAGTTACACCAAAACACTTTTTTTGAGGCTGAGAAAACTATCGCCCGCGGTTTAACACCGTTTATGAGAGTGATGGAGATGTTGGATGAATAACTCAGACAGATTCCTCTTCTTCTCTTCCTCAGGTGCGCATCATAGAGGAGGAGAATGACCTTGACTCGCCAGCCGAGCTCGAGGACAACGGAAGTTACCCTCTCACCGAGAAAGATTCCGCCGCCTAAACTAGTCCGCGCACAAGTGAAGAACACAGACGCAACTTTGTCACTCTAACCTGTTCATACCGCCTGGGTGTCGAGGGAGATCTAATAAAATAGTGCACATGACCGCAAGTAATCGGGAGCGAAATTTCAAGTTAAAGTGTAAAACAATCGAGAATCCGACTCTTTACACATTCGGTTCTATATTGTTCGGAGATCCGGATTGTGTCTGTTTATTTTCTTAATTTTTTTTTTGAGGGTCAACTGGAAAGGTCTGGAACAAATGTCAATGAAGGTGATTTTTTTAACATAGTTACCATACGTTCCATATTGCATTTTTCCCGCAAGTTTGTCAAAGAATCTCACATGGTCTTACTAATGTTGAAAAAAAAATTCCTCTTCCGTTATCATGACTTACGAGGTTTATTTTTTTTTCTCAGCCCATGACATTTTCATCATTACACTGAGAAACAACGTTATAGTGAGTAGAGTACTTTTACCAAACTGAGTTTCTCCATCACTACATTAAACAGAGCAAGGAACGCGGTTTTCTTGCGATATCGTAGCGAATGCGTTTTTGTCGGATCTAGGATCGATCAGTGCCGCTGTGCCCCACATATTGCGTGTGCTTTTAGCTTTACACATTTAAATAACTTTAGCTTTTTATTTGGTTATTACTTTACACATTTGACCCTCTATAAGTTTACCTTTGTCAACAAATATGGTAAGCTATCAAGAATATAATTATTCGAAAAAAAGGGAAGCGACTCGACATTGTGAGGTTTCAATGAAATTTTAAAGTTCGCTCCCTCGCACCCAAAGGCGGCTGTAAAAGTTGTAAGACGTAGAGTCTTTTAGGAATTATTTCCCTTCCTTCACCATTCCTGGAAAGAAAAAATGTTATGTTTTTTTATTTCTTTTTCTCTAAACTTTACTTCTCCATTTCGCTGCCTCATCTAATCATTTACAAAAAACAAAACAAAAGAAGCTCAGTGCAATTTACCACATTTTTTAAGCATGTTATACAGTGTTTGTATAAAAAAAAAAGTCTTGTAGTAACTTTATATAGTAACATTCAATGTTGTGTTGTACTTTTTACAATAGTGACATATTATATTCACCACGTAAACATTATAACCTGAGACAACGACGCTGCACATTCATGTATATAGTATTTCACTTAGCCTATGCCTATACTCATTACCTATTCAGAACAGGTTCTTTGAGGTGAACTGAATCCTTAATTACAAGACAGTTTTTTGTGTGCCTTTTTTGATTTATGTATAAGAGTTTGAGGCAGTTATTTTAAAATATCAACATTATAAGTGTGATATTGTAATCAGCTGAACATAACCACTGGCATTGGTTTACGTTGTCACCGTCCTTAGCTAAGCGTCAGTACTCCCTCCTCCATTCATAATCATCATCATCATCATCATCTTCTTCTTCTTCTTCGTCTGTATCACTAAAAGCAACAACAGCAACAGTATCCTCATTGTTATCGTCCTCATCCTACCGCTCTGCTCCTTCTCTTCAGCGTTACAACCACTTCATCTTCATCTTTATAATTTAATTATTCCTGCGACGAGCACTCTCGCAATCGTTTTGCTATTTTTATATATATATATATATATATCTAAAACTGTGTATTGTGATAAAGATAATCATATTATAAGCAATAAAAGTCACTAACGAAAAAATAATCCCCAGGTTTTAATTACTGAAGTGAATAATGTTAATACTATATGTACTGTTAGATTTTCATAAAAAAAAATCCCAAAGAACCTTACATGTATTTGAAACTACTGACAGTGAAACTAAAAGAGTGGACCGAGGTGAATGTGGACCAGTTCGTTTGTCAGGAAATACACAGCACAGGATCCAACTCGGAAGTCACCTCTCCTAGGATCTGGAAATCATGTCTATCTCGATACTCTAGCAACATCGCCAACACTGGATGAGATGAGAGCTTTACTTTATAAACTTCTTTCGACCCGACGGGGGCTGTCTAATATGCTGTCAATGCCGTATAGACGCTACTTGTAGATGGGCTATATCGAACCGTTTCGGTAGTGTTTTTCCATGTATCTTTCTCCCTCCTTTGATCTTGAGATATCGTTGCTAATCCAACTTTATAACTCCTTAACTGAATTTGTTAAGCAGCACACCATCACATTTTTTTAGGTTTAATTAAAATCCTTTCTAAACTGTAGTCTCTGTGAGCGTCTCTGTGAGCGAGGTCTCTGGACTGGGCGCCCGTCCTTTTTATCGCTGTTTATCTCCCTGTAAGTCTCCATCGAAAGCCCTGGCAGACTCACCAAAACAACTGTGTATCCGCTTCTGAATAGTTTACACTACGGATTTTAAAATAACACCTCAAGTTTTCACACCAACTTCTCGCTAGTTATTAACAAAAGTTTACATCTCATCTTTCAGAGTCCTCTCAATCGCGAGCATGTCTCTAAATAATTCCAAAGCCAAAACAAACCCTGGCAGGCATAGCGATTTATGATCGTTAAATCTGTTTCCCACGAAATGTTTGAAAATATGCCAGGAGTCAAGGTCGACAAAGTTCATCGATACTCATTAGAGATTTTGTTTGCAGGAGAAACAATGACGACGGGAGAAGTGTAGGTCACACCGGTTTGACACAGCGCGGTTACAAAATAGTTTCTGCTCATTTAGCCACCTGCCCACCCTCTGTAGAGAAACGAAAAACAGAGATGAAAATAACTTTATGATAAACTTACAAAATCAACTGCGAAAAGTTTAAAAGCTGTTTTTTTTTTTCCGGCATATAAAGCTTTACTTATTTTCCGCCTTTCACAATCTGTTTCTGCGAGCTCTTAAGATCAATATGATCGTATTTCATGATCTTACAGAGATTAAAAATTTAACCAAGAGAAACTAAAATAGGGGAAAAAATAAATGATTTCCTAAAGGTAAAGAGGGAGGAAAAGGGAGAGAGAAAAGGAGGGGGGGGGAAGAGAAAAGAGACAGAGAGAGAGATAGAAGGAGAGAGAGAGAGAGATAGAAGGAGAGAGAGAGAGAGAGAGAGAGAGAGAGAGAGAGAGAGAGAGAGAGAGAGAGAGAGAGAGAGAGAGAGAGAGAGAGAGAGAGAGAGAGAGAGAGAGAGAGATGAAAATTGCTTTCTAACTAGATTATTGAGCTATCAAATAGAAGTATATCCAGTTTAAAATGATACTGATGTGCACCGGCAATTCTCACTGTTCAATGCCCATATCGACTGTTCAATACCCAATCCACAAGCCTACTCAATGCCCATATCGACTGTTCAATACCCAATCCACAAGCCTACTCAGTGCCCATATCGACTGTTCAATACCCAATCCACAAGCCTACTCAGTGCCCATATCGACTGTTCAATACCCAATCCACAAGCCTACTCAGTGCCCATATCGACTGTTCAATACCCAATCCACAAGCCTACTCAGTGCCCATATCGACTGTTCAATACCCAATCCACAAGCCTACTCAGTGCCCATATCGACTGTTCAATACCCAATCCACAAGCCTACTCAGTGCCCATATCGACTGTTCAATACCCAATCCACAAGCCTACTCAGTGCCCATATCGACTGTTCAATACCCAATCCACAAGCCTACTCAGTGCCCATATCGACTGTTCAATACCCAATCCACAAGCCTACTCAGTGCCCATATCGACTGTTCAATACCCAATCCACAAGCCTACTCAGTGCCCATATCGACTGTTCAATACCCAATCCACAGGCCTCTCAGTTTCCCTCAAGCCTGAAGATCTCTCCACTGAATCGGAACCAGAAAAACTCACAGACTCTCATCGCCGTTTGCCTGATGCATCTTATTATTTGATAAACTTTGATACGAGGTATTTATTGAAATTTCAGTAAGCCGTCAGTAGTAAACTATAAATGATGATTTTAAGTAATTGCATGGTCATTTCATTAACCCATCAGCACGATTCGCACCCATAGCTACAAGTTATGCGCATACCGACTATTGGAACTTGATAATTAGCTCATTTCAAAGAATGGAAAAAAAAGTACAGATAGAGTTAGAGAGACAAAGATATAGAGAAATAGAGAAAGAGAGAGAGAGAGAGAGAGAGAGAGAGAGAGAGAGAGAGAGAGAGAGAGAGAGAGAGAGAGAGAGAGAGAGAGAGAGAGAGAGAGAGAGAGAGAACGTTATATAGATATTGAATTTTCAAAAATATAACCACGTGTATTTCAGTACTTTATAGGGAAGTTTGATTTACAGGATTTGTCTCCGATGAGTGGTAGGCGTCTTTCCGAAAGCATCACCTCCTCAGAACTCTTCTGCCGTTCTAAGTGAAAACTGAATGTTGAAACTTATGGATCAAACTGTTCTCCTGCGGAATGATTCACACATTTTTAAATGCAAGATTTTGTGTTCTAAAATCTAACATGGGCTAATTTAAGGTTTCTTAATCTTTAGAACATGGTGTTTCATTTTACTTTATTTTTCAAATAATTTCCTCTCTCTCTCTCTCTCTCTCTCTCTCTCTCTCTCTCTCTCTCTCTCTCTCTCTCTCTCTCTCTCTCTCTCTCTCTCTCTCCCTCTCTCTCTCTCTCTCTCTCTCTCTCTATCTCTCTCTCTCTCTCTCTCTCTCTCTCTCTCTCTCTCTCTCTCTCTCTCTCTCTCTCTCTCTCTCTCTCTCTCTCTCTCTCTCTCTTAATCAATGATGTTGATTTTCCACAGGCAAAGCATTGAGAACAAGATTTTCATAACTATTTATCTGGCTGAAGGTTCAAGATGCTCATATGGTCTGCTTCATGTGTCTTTATCCGAAATAATATAACGGAAGTGACAGTTTGCAGCGCTTAAGTTACCTGTCGGTTTTCTCAGGCCAGGTTGTGTGCCATGCCAAGGCTTTTGTGAATCATTTATTAGAACGTTTCTTCTTCAATATCACCTCTTTGGGTTGTTCGTTTGAGCTTAGGCCACATGTCTTGGATGTGCCACATGTTTTATTGTTAAAGCTTCACATCAGTGTACAGGTTCTTCGGCCTACAAAGTAATCATTAGGTCCCGACAAAGAAGATTCAATTGCACCGTCTTTATATCAGTATAGAAAAATTTACCTCGTGTTTAATAAAAATAAACACTGAGAGAAAACCCATTGTTTTTACTCTTTATGTATAAGTATGAAGATATGGACATTGTTTTCTATGCTGTTCTGAATCAAGTTCTTTACAATTTACAAATTAGGAAACAGTTTTGGGGCATCCTTGAGCTGAAGTCAGCTACAGGATGAAACTTGGAAGAAAGAGAAACGAGAGTCGAACCCGTGCATAATGAGTGTCGGCAGCTGTTGTTGTGACAGAAGTATAAAGCACATCAAGTGATGGACGGAGTGACCTTATTACACTTGCCAGCATCAACATCAACAATGTCAAGAATAATCGACACCTACACATCTAACACAAACTATACAACTCCAAAGATGGTTGAAAATTAATTTTTTAATATTTGGAACTTATCACTTTCCTTCAGTCTTCGAGCTTTTAAAGATAATCTTTTGTTTCGCCTTGTTTGGCCCCAAGCTATGAGTTGGTCACCCATCGCGCCATGCATGATCGTGCAATACAAGTAAATGTCCATTCCAAATACCCTGGAAATAGATGTCAATGGTTTTTTCCTAGTCAAGTTCCTTAAACAAAAGATCTGTCGACTGCATCGCCCTTATTTGATCTGGAGCCTCCTTCCAGTCCTGTTTGTAAGTTGTTACACCTAACGCTTATCTCTGTGAAACTCAATGTGTCTTAACAGTGACGTTCGTAATCTAGCAGTTTGTGTTATACTTAATTCGATGTTGTTTGTCCGGATGTGGTTCAGAGTTTGATAGGGCTTAAAATGTATACTCTATATTCTCACATGACTAACCATTTAAAGACAAAAGTTTTTGTTTGGCAGGAGGCTTGCTTCCAAAAGTTTACGAAACTCATCCCTTGCTCCTTTACCATAGGTCACATGCACAAACTAAAAGGTGAATAAATCTAACAAATACCATCGATAGTTCATCAACTCCCATTCAAACCAATCTAGTTGTCGTTAAATATCCTAGAAATGTAAAGTGAAACCTCAGTATGAGAGGTGTTTTTCTCTACTAAAGGGTCGTTCCATCGTTGGAAAACTTTATTTTCTTTGAAATAGACAGTGGTACCTGCAGTAATTGGTCGTGTGCAAAATGAGCTCAGATGTGTCAGAAGACTCCTTGCACGATCAATGTCCAGCTCGATTACGAACGAGCTTTCAACGCGTTAGAACTTTTCCTGTACTATTAATTTTTCAGTTGCCATGTCTCTAGATTTGTAAGGCCGCCAAGTTACACTGGCAAAAAATCACGCCCTTTAATCTGATAATTTACAGAGACTAAAGTCTTGGATGCAACGTCTCTTCTGTGATAAAGTTAAGAGTTGATGCTATACAAAACAATGCTATTTTCTGGATATCTTTTATTTTCATGCATATAGCAGGGAGACTTCTTCACCCCATTATCTCCTTTGACGTCAATAGAATGGTGACAGAAAGCCATGGAAACTTGAGTGCGACATTGACTTACACTCTTACAGTCCAAGTTTTATTGGAATTGCTTAGTAATGGCTAATCAAGTTTCTCCTCTACTCATCAAATTCCTTCCCTATTTTTTCGCTAACCAAGTTTTTTGGCACCATTTAATAAATTTTCTCGCTGGATGTACTCTATCCTTTTCCCCTAGATATTGATTAAACTAAAGGAAAAATTTTCACTATCCAATCATATTAGCTTTGATAGGCAATCGAAAGCCACAGCTAAATGTGGCTACTACCTGAGTCAAGCAACGTTGATGATTTCCTCTTGAAAGAAGAACTAAAGACTTTAGTCAAATTTTGTTCGAGGGAATTGCGTTCGATTTAGGCAATGGTCATCTACTTCAGTCTCAATGAATGGAGACCAAAAAATGAATACTATACTTCAATTGTTTTATTATTATCAGGTTCAAATGTACGTATGCGAGACCCTTATTAAACATTTCTGGATGAATTAACCCTAACCCAACTGCGAAATCAGAGCAACTAGTTTTAGACCTTTCATACGAAAAAAAAAAGACAAGCGAAACAAGTTAAGAAATCCTCTCTCTTACTCAAACAATATGTTCTGAGACATTTTTGTAAGCAGAGGCCTATTTGGTTGACTGTAACAAATTCTATTGTTCGCTTAGTTAGCACTGTTTTATTATTCTTTCAAACTTGTCGTGCACCTAAGTAAGATTTTGAGAAATTATATATTTTAAAAAAATCTAAGTTAATTGCATAGTAATTTCCAATTTTCGGGTCCTTTTTTTGCTTTTCTGTTACGTTATCTCATCTTTCCGCCGATGCTTTTCTGACTCTCTGTTCAGTTGTATTTGTCTGCCTGTATATGTCTATGCATAGCTGTAATTTCATTGTCTATACAAGTCTTCGTATCATTCAATATCACATTTTCTTCTCACTGTCTATGTGCACCCTCCTCCGTTTCTCCTCCACAAGCCATTTGATAATGTTTACATTTTCCCATTGCTTCAACATTAAAGAATTCCTTTATTTATTTCATCTCTCTTTACAATTTTTCATTCCCTTCTTTCTTGCGGCGCCAATTTCCCTTGCTCTTCTATCTGGTCTTATTTCAACCTCACGTGTTATTTTGGCACAGATTTGAATGTTTGTTTTTTCTGTGAGTTCATGTGAAATCTCTTGTCAGCTATACGTTAAGTTTTAAAGGGCTGGCATCGCACTTTCCAGACAACTAGCTTTTAAATCGAATTTTCAATTAGATTTATCAGCTTTGCTCTTATATTTATTGGCACACGTTTAACTATTTTTTTAAGTTACATGTGATTACCTTGACTCGGCCCTGATTAGCAAATGGTATCAAACATTAACTGTATAAGTTACATCAGCCTTGATAGGGACGGTAGGAACCACCCAACGTGCTAACATCCTGAGCCACCACAACCACAGATACACATCGTGTTAAAGAAACACAGCCATTGAGAGCCCACGTGACATGTTTTATAAATGATAACATTTAACGAAAACACGTTCTTCTCCTGTGAAGGCCAACCAAATGAAAGTTTAATTATTTATGTACAACGTGAGCCAAGTTATAAAAAAAGATATGAATTTTTCATATTGTACTTGATTTATTTTTACGCCACAGAGTAAATGGAGGGGCGCAGAAGAAGAAAAAGGAGGAAAAGGAAGGGGAGGAGGAGAAGAAGAAGAAGAAGAAGAAGAAGAAGAAGAAGAAGAAGAAGAAGAAGAAGAAGAAGAAGAAGAAGAAGAAGAAGAAGAAGAAGAAGAAGAAGAAGAAGAAGAAGAAGAAGAAGAAGAAGAAGAAGAAGAAGAAGAAGAAGAAGAAGAAGACGTAGAAGAAGAAGAAGAAGAAGAAGAAGAAGAAGAAGAAGAAGAAGAAGAAGAAGAAGAAGAAGGAGAAGGAGGAGGAGGAGGAGGAGGAGGAGGAGGAGGAGGAGGAGGAGGAGAGGGAGTCTGGAACATGATCTCCTCCTGGACTCCCACACCATAGAATCCAAAGAAATGTTAATGAAATCATAAAAAGATGATCACTTCAAAATTCCGAGACTTGAGCAGCGCTCCTGAATTACTTATGAATATTTCTTCTCTCAAAGACCTGTCCACCATGAGCACCACAAGGTCTCCACTAGATAGTTCTGTAAGCAGCAAATACAGGCTTGTAATTGCATAGGATTAACATTTTCAACAACTTTTGGATCAGTATATTAGGATGGTGATAAGAGTGTAAAAATGTAAGAATAACTTTTTAGGTAGTTTGATTATTAGTGAAGCACCTCAAGGCCTTGGGAGATATTCTTGTTTCTGTAACGAAGAAACAATCACCTTCTCACCTCGTATGAAGATTTGGGACCGCAGCCTTATGCGAGCAGAATGTGGTCGACTGTGTTCTGAGACAAGGTTGCTGTTTCTTTTCTTTTAGACCTCAATGAAGACGTTTAAGAGACGTATTGGCTAGCTGTCAAGACATGACGTATGCTTATCATAAAGACTGACTAGGAATCTTTATGCATTTAGAACTAGATAGAAATAGATTTTTTTATGGTTTGGCTTAAAATATGATGATGCCGCTTTTTCGAACAGAAAAAAAAATCTCTCTCTCTCTCTCTCTCTCTCTCTCTCTCTCTCTCTCTCTCTCTCTCTCTCTCTCTCTCTCTCATATATATATATATATATATATATATATATATATATATAACCCCAAACACATACACATACATACTATTCCGACTTTTAAATCACTTATTTGCGAGACAACGTTTTCAGGCGTGCTTTATTTAATTCAACGCGATCATTGATGCAGTTATCAGGTGCGCTGTGGGATAAGAGCCACATCATCAAGGTGTGCAGCATAATATCAGCTTTGATCTGATTTCGAAGACGCTCTGTCGTAGAGATAGTCACAAAGAGTACACATCGTACAGTGCCCAGAGTTTGTTTTGTTATGATCAAAATTTGGAGTTAAGTTCTTTGGCAGAAAAATGTTTTTCTTTGTAATTGCCTGGTCATAAATAATTTGACTTGTTTGAAGTGTGGATATTCGCTGTGGCTATTCTTTGCTTGAACCTTTTTTTTGCAAGTGTGTCTGCTCTCTCTCTCTCTCTCTCTCTCTCTCTCTCTCTCTCTCTCTCTCTCTCTCTCTCTCTCTCTCTCTCTGTGTGTGTGTGCCTGATTAACACATGTGTTCTGATATCCACTACAAGACTATTCTGAAGGCACAGTTACTCTGTATTTACCTTATTTCAACGAGTAATGAACTGACAATGCTAAACTTGGTTTTGTATTGCTCTATCGTCTGAAGGACCAGTTTTGAAATGGTGAAAATGACGATGTTGGCTGTTGTTTAGGCTGTTGTTGTTTGCCTTTGACTGATCCAAGGCTGTTGTTGTTTGCCTTCAATTGATTCAAGGCTGTTGTTGTTTGCCTTCAATTGATTCAAGGCTGTTGTTGTTTGCCTTCAATTGATTCAAGGCTGTTGTTGTTTGCCTTCAATTGATTCAAGGCTGTTGTTGTTTGCCTTCATTTGATTCAAGGTTGTTGTTGTTGTTTGCCTTCGATTGATTCAAGGCTGTTGTTGCTTGCCTTCAATTGATTCAAGGCTGTTGTTGTTTGCCTTCTTTTGATTCAAGGCTGTTGTTGTTTGTCTTCATTTGATTCAAGGCTGTTGTTGTTTGCCTTCATTTGATTCAAGGCTGTTGTTGTTTGCCTTCATTTGATTCAAGGCTGTTGTTGTTTGCCTTCATTTGATTCAAGGCTGTTGTTGTTTGCCTTCGATTAATTCAAGGCTGTTCATGAATACTTGATCGTTTCAACAGGAATTTTGTTTTGATCTGCGGATTTCTTAACCTCCAGGTTCTGAAGAGCCTATTCTAACTCTTGAGGCGTGAAGGAGTCAGTGAATAGTCTTCTGGTCTTCGTATTCGAGTTCCCTAAGCTTCACTCCAATGTTTCCTTCATCTCCTCTAGACTTATTTATGAAGACGAAGACTGGGTTGAATATTGTCTCTATCCAGGAAGATTTCAGAGAGGTGTTACCATCGCAGATCTAAAATGAAACAATTCACTTTTAATTCTTCTCCCTCCTACCAGGAACTGTTACTTGCTTGACTTTGCCACCAGATTTACTATTGGTGATGGAAGTCACAATGAGATTCCACTTGCAAGTTTGATACTCTCATTCCAAAAAAGGAATAGTCATTTGGCTACATTAAATAATAGCGATGTAACATTCTGTTCTGGCACGACGATGATTTTTGAAATCATTTAATGGTCCAATTTCTTGAATTCTTTATGAGATATGTGTTTGAATTCCTGAAAATTCCAGCGTGTTTTATTCTATTTTTAAAGCTTTTCCCTCTTATTAACTAGAGCTTTTTAAGTAAGAAGGATTGAGTGTTAGTTGACATAAAATAGAACTACTTACCTTTTATTACAGTTAACAATTGAAATTTGAGAATTGGCCCTTTTCCCAAATCGATTCAAGAAAATAACATTCCTCTTCGAAACATCAAAAACTAATTATCAGCCCGAATACATTAACCGATTTCAACTAATTACTTTACTGCGGTAACGTAGCAAGGCATCACGCCCTCAAATTGCAATTACTTACATTTTCGCATGCTCTGAAAATTTGTTCCATCTTTACCCAGTGAATCAAAAACACTTGGAAAAAATTCAGGTCAATTTATTAATGTGAACCCCCCGCCCCCCCACACACACAATATTCGGATCTGTTAGAATTGTAACAGGTTATTTGATTGGCCCCTACTTGACTATAAATAAAGGGCGAGTATTCGAAATTTGTCACCGAGATTTGTATGAAAATAGAGTGTTTCCCGAAATGTCTTTTCGTTTATTTTTTTTTTAATTTGTTTACTCAGTCAAAGAATGAGTTAAAAAAGAGGATTTTAACATCTACACATCTTTTGTTCTGGAACTATCATATCTCTACCTCCTAAGATTTTCTTTCTGATGCAATATATATATATATATATATAAGAGAGATAGATAGATAGATAGATAGATAGATAGAGAGAGAGAGAGAGAGAGAGAGAGAGAGAGAGAGAGAGAGAGAGAGAGAGAGAGAGAGAGAGAGAGAGAGAGAATGGTGATATGGGATGGTGTGAGCAAAACAGAAAGTTCAAAGAGTCAATTGGAATAACAAACCACACATCATTAGGATGAAGGAATCTCTTAGAAGTTGAGGCTGCAAGTCAAACGTTGTCACAGAGGATCGTTCAACAAATAAACAAAGAATCTTTTGACGATGAAAATGGCTGGCATGAAACGACAAACAAACCCGTGCACAGAAAGAAACAAGGATCGGCGGGGGATGCCTCGAAACTTGGAAACTCTCAATCCATATTTGAGGAGGCGCTCTATATTAGAATATCCACAGATACATGTGGCTGTGAAACACCGGCTAAACTAATGTGCATCAGGCATGACATCCATGGTCTGCAGTATGTTGCCTACCGCTATTAAGCAATGAGTTGTGGAAAATTATAATAAAGGACTTAATAGCGACTATTCTAAAAGTATATGTTTATGGCTCAGTCACATCCCTCTTAAAATGTTTCAGGTTCGTAACCCTGTATGTTGCCTGACTTTGTCGTCTTCATCTTTAAAAAAAAAAAACTCTTCATAAAAATCTATTTTTTTTTCTGATTTGTCTTTGTAAATATAAGATCAGTTCATTATCTTGCTGTTCCAAGGCTGTCATTGTATAAACATTCAGATCTGCCTGAAAAGCTTGGTCCTCAAAAATAGTTATAAATAAAATGCATTCACACACACACACACACACACACACATATATATATATATATATATATATATATATATATATATATATATGAAGAGAATTGAAGTTAAGATCTTCTATATCTATATCTATATATGTGTATCTGTATTTTTTCTTTTAAACTTAATTTGTGGTAATGAGTTTTAGAACTCTGGATGAGTGGTAACCTAACAATGGAGGTATGAATGTGGAACTAATTTAACACAAATTAATTGTAGAATACAAGACATACTGTTGACACCCTTTCCATTACAAAAGCCTTATTGACGTTGATTAATTTAAAAACAACTGAATGCTATTTGAGCTAGCTTATTCTAAAAGAATGAATCACATACCATGTGTTGTATTTTCAGCATTGGCTGTATCATTTCAACTATTATTTCTATAGGTACTGGATCTGTAGATAATGAAGCTTCAAATTAAGGCCGGGCCATAATTTGAATAGAAATAAAGGGTCTGGCTTATCAACCTTGTGGAAAAAATAATAGAGGTCACCGAAAATCGAGTTTCTGAAACAAGAGATGAAGAAAACAAATAACAGTTTTATACTGTATTTGCGTGGACAAAAAAAAAAGACTCAAATAACTTTCATAAAATGATTGGGTATAAAATCCTCTTACAATGATCCATCAAAATCTTGCAGGTAACTTGAACATCGATACCACGTACCCTGATTTGCTTGAGCCTCATAAGTATTTCCACAATCAAAGCTTGCCATCTAGGGTTGTGCCGATTCTAAAGATAAAATGGGTACACTTTTATTTGTAGAAGTGATTGCTAACATTATAGTAAGTATCTATGCAAAATTACTCTCAGCCAATTTCAACAAAATTAAAATCAATTTGCTTTGATAAATGCAGTGAACTACTGAATTTAGACTTCCAATAACAACATAAAATCATTTCAAACGTCTTAAAGAAATCATCTACCTTGGTTTAATCGTGATCTTGCTTATCGAGGAGCACAAAGACAAAACTTTACGAAAAAAAAAAAGCTGTAAACATGTTTAAAGATGGCATGAAATACAGATCAAGTATGTTGAAACTTGCAGTGAAGATGTAAGTGGAAAATTGTGCGACATATCAAAAGACCATAATAATAATTTGTTACCTCACTTTTCCATAAACCTAACAGTCTCCATTCCTTTCCTGTTTGTCATCAATAGAAACAGTTCTCTGCGCTGCTGCAGACATGAACAAGATTTGCTAAGTCTCGGCCAAAAACCAACTTTAATAGCGTTGCCAGTCCGGGTATTTACAATCGTGTATAATCATTTTTTTTTTGTTTTTTTTTTTTGGAAGGAGTAATTTGTTCAAAAGATAAAGTTAAAACTTGATAAGCTGTCATGTTTCTTTGCTAATGAGATTCAAGCTTATCCGCATCGAGTCTGAAAATTAATTTACCCAGATTCCAGTAGCCTAACAACAAAAAGATACGAAACAGTTAAAGCGAGTGCTCGTATTTTTGCTTCTTAAATTTTCAATCTAAACTCTAAAATGCATACTGCCAAGCATCTTGATTTTTGATTAGTTAAACATCTGAATAGATATACACATAACAAAAACTAATTCTAGAATTGCACGTCTCATTAAAAGGTAAGGAAACTTAATAAGTTTTGAGATAACTACTAAGTATGAAAAATTTTATCGGAGTGTTTATTGACGTTAATCTTAAAGGTCATCCCAATAATGGCAGCGGTGATAGGTGCAATTACATTCTAGATCTAGCTACATGGCCCCAGTGATCTTGAAGGTTGCAGGGGCTACATGGCCCCAATAACCGCTGCCTATTTTTATTGCTCCTTCTCAGCTCAACTAGAGGGCTGTGGGGTGGTAATTTTTAATGCTTTTTAGGTGCAGAATACGATGTTTGTTTCTCATGCAAATGGGTACACTTTAAGTCTCTGTTAAAGCTGAGATATTTCACGCTTTTCTTTTATGAAATGGAAATGATCCATTAAAATCCATCAAGTACTTACAGAAAAGATCTAGATCTAGACCAAATTAATCTAATGGGGATCTAGATAATCGTAATGGAAGTTTAGGGATATCGATTTCATTTTTGCTATAAGATCTAAACTGAATTGATAGCAAAAAAAAAACAAAAAAAAAAACTAAAAATGAAGATAAGGATCGACCCACATTCAGATCTAGATCTAGATTTAGATACATTTATTAAGAGCATGTCAGAAGCTAAAAAATAACACTCGAAACCCTGAGGAATGAGCAAAATTCTAGTTATTATGATTTTATTCACACTCTAATAGTCTGTTATTTCTTACCGCTCACCAAATGGTCGGCAAACACCCTAATCCATGTCCTTGTACCGTAATGTGGAACTCTCCCGGTGGATCGCCTCATCCAGCCTGTCTCTCTTTTCTCGCCATATCCTCCGTTTCTCTTCCTTCAGGGTACACTGCTCTCTCTATCACGACTAAATGAGAAAAAAAATAAAAAAATCCACATTACCACACTCACTCAAACAAAACCTTCATGACAACCAAAGCGACCAATCTATCTATCCAGTTGAGTTTCCTTTCGTATCTCGTGCGAGACTCTTGTTTGCTGAATAAAGAAAAAACTCCAAAACGCATTTTACTTGAAACAAAAAACATTTTTATTATTTTATTGCAGAAAAATTAAATGCTCCTTTGCTTTTCATGTATAAAGTTCGTATCTTTTCTGGATCGGCAAAGGGATTCTTATATATATATATATATATAAAGCTTGACACAATCATGAAAAAAATAGTTCTCTTGCATAGTATTTTGTTTTTTCAATGGCAAGGCTCTCCTCGTTTAGCCTAGAGCTAGAAATAGCTCTCATCAAAATTAATGGGTATATTATGCCCCGATTAAATGAAGACCAAACATTGTGTAATTTTAAAAAAAAATCAAAAGCAGTTAAAAATAAATAAATAAAAAACCTTCAAAGAGTTTGCATCACCCACAAATGAATACCGTGTGACTGCGGGCAGTGAGGTTTACAACTATACTCCCTATCCCTGTAACTAAAGTGAAAAGCTTCTTCGTAAACGTCAAGCCACTAGAACATGATGAAAAATGCTAGCAGAAATTAATCTTTGATTTTACCTAGGGCATCAATCTAAAGCGGAATTCTTTCCTATTAGTACCTGCCACTTCTAAGCCGCCTTTGCAGTATCTTGTAACTTACTGTGTTTGATTGTATCGTGCTGACACAAGCCTCTTCCCGACCGTTCTAACTCAGGGGTCTGTGAGACTCACCCTGCTATCTCATCTTGTGAGGTCGCACGTGCCTCGGCCGCCTAAGGTCATGGATACCTGTTGTTTGTCGTTTAGATAAAGCAAGCTGTGAATCTTAGTGAGGTGGTCTTGTTTGTATTTCAAACCAACGAAGCTTGTTAGCAGCAAACAGAAGTCAGATAGAAAAACAAGCGTCCCTCCAGAAAAAAGAAGAGAAAAGAAAACAATATACATCCACATACCATTTCCTCACCTCTCTAAGTAATTGCAGTTTAAAGGTCTCTTTAATAATTACGCGGGGATAGAATATGGAGTAGATGACCGTGACCTTCTAGGAGATTTTGTGACTGTATTGACGCCTAAGACAAAAATTGAATAAACCAACTCTGCAAATTGACACACTGAGAAATTAATTCATGTTCAAACAAGACTGCATATCGCCTATAGTGGACGAACTGTGTTAAAAAAAATAGCCTGATCTATGAATTTGTTAGGAACGAAAATGAACCACATCTTGAACATGTAACCATAGAGCCCAAAAAGCTATCAGACAGTCTCAAGTGAGGTATTTTGACTGCAAAAGCGTTTTTTCTTTGTCTCTTAGATGGAGACCCGAACTTCTGAGAAGATTTGAAATTTTCACAGATAAAAAGCAAATGAAGTGGTGTGTTCTATTGACAGATTGACCATATAGACCTGATCTACTCCAGAGACGACCATGACACAAAGTAAAGAGCTTCATCTCATTTATGGTAAACTGAGATAAAATATTAAACAAACTCATGACAAACCTAACTATTGTTTACAAATGTAAAATTAAACCGTTCTTTATTGGTGAATCAAAGCGAAATGCGCAATGTTTTGCTTTCTTGCAAATTTCATTCGAGTCTCTCATGACTTAAGATTCGGATACAAAGAATTTGCAAAGTGCATCTTTGATGGTTACTCTCAAATGGAAAAATTATCTCGTGGGCTCTACGAATTTCCCTCCAGAGAGCGGTAGGTAATCATTGTGGTATGTTAAATCTTTAGCAGCAGTAATTCAAGCCGCCACAGACAATTATCCTACGATAACCAAAAGTCATGACAAGTGTAATCAGCAAAACATACTCTTTTCTCTGGCCTCCAAGACGGAAGCATAAGGTTTTATGAATGTTTATCATAATTTGTAGGCTACTAGGGAACCCTGTATATCTTGCTGTGCATTTTTTTTTGTTTTATCAGAACATTTTTTCTTTTTCACCATGTCGAAAGATGTTATTCGGTGAAAAGCTAGAGAAACGGTATGTCCCTAGTGGCAGGCTTGCTGTAGCATTCTTCACGGGGTAATCTTAACTGTGGACCCAGCAGGGGAGCCTACTCTGACTTTCGTCTGGAGAGTAGAAAGTCGTATCCTGTGCTCACTTCCTTGTTCTTCTGGCCAAATTCAACCTGCACTTCGTAAACCTCAGACTTTTCTGATTTATTGTGAATTTTTTTTTTAAACCTACATTCAGGACTTCACTTTAGCAAACTACTTTTTACTATTACATCAAAGTTAGTGACAACTAGTTTGCTTGAGCCTGGTCTTTTTTTTTTTTTTTTGTAGATCCCTTATCATTAACTTGAGGGGTTAACGTTGATGTAAAACTCTGTGCACACATTTTTAACTCAATATATCACTTTGCCGTGAGGTAACCAGTTTGCTGAACTTGAACAAATATTGTGCAACACAGATGAAATGTTACAAACATTAAGTCCAAAGAAAGGTCGCTGTGTGTCTGAAGGGCATCGAAAAGTGAAGCGATGCTTACACAGATGGACCAGAGCTTTAAACTTTCACAGAGAAATAAAGAAATAAATAGACCTACAGGTGCAAAAAACCTTTGTCAGTGTGAATACTCAAACACGTTTGCCAAAGCCCATAACAGAAGTAATACAAAGACATGTGGTACAAGAAAATTTCAAGACAGGAGAAAGACTGCAGACAGAGTGAAGTGGGTCGAGTAGAGCGAAATAAGACATGTGACATTAGGCCGAGTTGCAGCAAATCTTTCGTTCTTAAAACACGTTCCTATCTTTTATAGATTTCACACAAATTGAGCTTATTGCATAATTCGAGAAAAACGTGTTTAATTAATTAATGCTGCCGTGGCGAAAGGAGAACGAGGCTGATGTCATAACACTAAACTGCTAAAGACTGAAAGATTTGTTATGTACTACGAACAATTAAATAATAGATAAATAAAAAATCGTTCCCTGGTAAAGAAACCTGACTTTTTGTCCAGACCAGAAATAAATCCTGCCAAACCATTGTTACCGCACTGTCGAAATCATAATAAGCGTCCTCTTTCAACTGAAAAGTCTTAACGTCTAACATAAACAGTTTATACTTTTCTTATCTTATCTTACTTCAACGTTCGCATTGCGTGAGTGGATAGAACAACACTGTGTATTTCAGGTTGAGGCCGAATCCCAGCTTATGTGGACCATTAAGTGATTTTCGAATCCAGGCTTTATTCAAGCATTTCTTTTTGATTTGGGTGGAGTTAAGGGTTAAAATAAAATACTATTCTGCTCATCGATCATTTTAAAAGATCTTTTATTTTCACCTCTGTCAAAAAGCGCTCTATAGCAGTCACATCATAATATTCATACACGAGAATAAAATACTTTTATGATATTTTGAGACTGTTTTGACGATAGCTTTCAGAAAAAAAAAATTCACGTTTTTACCACAAATATCTTTTTAAAGTGACTTAAGAATAACTTTAATAAGGGCGTCGAAATTTTAGTGAAGTACAAATAATATAAAGGTCTAGAGCCACTGATACTTAGTAGATTATTCTATATTTAATCTCTCTTTCACAAGAACCGAGTAAACACACTCGCAAATTCATTACAGCACTATAGCAATTTACTTTCAGGTTTTATGTTGTCATTAAATTAAAAAAAAAGAAGAAAGAATATCATGAGCCCTGGCTTTATCAGACTTAGAAATTTATTATTTTGGAGAGCTGCTAGCATTAACTTTCATATAAATCCGAGTTTAATAGAATGAAAAACCTCTTATGCGAATTTCATGACTAAGGACGCCAACTAATAATTACAACCCTTGTCCAGCGAGAGGAGGCCTTCTTGCAACAACGAACTCACGGTCTGCGCAACTGAGGACTAAGGTAAAGAAGTAGAGTTTTCTTTTCAGTTCTCAAAGTATATGGGTAAAATGATTATCCTCTATAGAGTCTAGATGATTATGGTTTTGAAAATGGGGAAAACTGAAGAAAGTGTTGATGATTGATACTAAAGAGGATGATAATGACGTGGATAATAATGATACTACTAATAATGATGACGATGATGATGATAATGGTGGTGGTGGTGGTGATGATGATGGTAGTTGTAGTGATGGTGATGATACAAGTGATGAAAATGCTAGTGACTTTCAGCCTTTCATCTCATCTGCTTCTTGGACGCTAGAATAGTGAATTGATTCTAAAATACTGAACAAAAGTAAGTCTTTTTATAGTTTACAACATTTTGCTTTAAATATATAAAAAAAAGAACAGCTCTTTTCCTTCAAAAGGTGAGGATATACAAAAGCAATAATAATAATAATAATAATAATAATAATAATAATAATAATAATAATAATAATAATAATATTAAGAAGAGTGAGAATACTACTACTATTACTACTACTACTACTACTACTACTACTACTACTACTACTACTACTACTACTACTACTACTACTACTACTACTACTACTACTACTACTACTACTACTATTAATATTACTACTACTACTACCACTACCACTACCACTACCACTACTACTAATACTTATACTACTACCACTACTACTACTACTACTACTACTACTACTACTACTACTACTACTACTACTACTACTACTACTACTACTACTACTACTACTACTACTACTACTACTACTACTACTACTACTACTACTAAAATACCAATAATTATAAAACTGAAAATAATGATAGCTAAAATGGTAATAATAATGGAAAGGTGATATAAATACAAGACGATATACTAAAGTATGCGATAGGTGAGGAAGAAGTTGGTGAGGTGAATACATGTTCGAGATACTGCACTGAACCTGAGAGGAAATGTCTCCCTACTGTGAATTACGACGCAAGTACAAGTCACCCACTTGTTCCGTAACTTTCATCATCTGTAGAATTATATAAAAATCGGACGAACTGATACATGATTTGACACGATAAACACACTCAAGGTAAACATTAATATCTTTCGTTTCTCAAATTTTCCTTGTGGAACTGAAAGAAAAAAGGAAATAAATAATGAAAATGATTTATTTTGTTATTACGTTCACTTTTCATACTCACAATATCAACCAGGCGTAGTATCTTATTTTTATACGAACATCATCTTTGGTTCCTCTGAGAGACCCAGTTTTATACGAGGGTTCAAGGATGTAATAAGGTCACTATGATAACAGATGAGTTTATCGAACACAGTTCAGGGCAGATTCATTTTTCATGCTGGGATGTTATGGGAGTTTCCTTTTCTATTTTTGACTTTCTTAGTGCACAGTTAAGGAGCAATTCGTGGCACAAGATGAAAGGTTCCATAAGAGGAAAAAAAACAACTAAAGATGCACATAGAATCTTTTTAAATTTCTTGAGACGAAGTACATTTTCTGTGCTTTTTGTCTACCAGTATTGATGTTAAAATCATTAACTTTTAGAAAAGTTTATAACATAATCGAATTTGACGAGTTCAGCTGTCTTAGTTCGCGGTAAGTCTGTTGACTATTGAACTTATAAGCACAGGTGTTGGTGTTATTCAATAAAAGAACAAAGACGGAAATATATATATATATATATATATATATATATATATATAATAAATCAGGTATGTGGTAAAAGTAAGAAAATGAGAATAGCTATATAAATAACATGTCATGTAAGAAAACTGTGTCTCAAGTTGTGGCGGAGAAAAGTTTTTCTTCCATCGTTCAAGTGAAATGCGCTTAGTCCCGTAAGAAGCAGGAAGATGAGACTGACAGGTTTAGTTCAATATGAAGATCTCAGAAAAATGGAAATGTGTGAAAATGTTGACATTAGTACATTTTACTTTGATATGTATGAAAAAAAACAGCAACAACCAAAGTAAGTTGTATAGATACTCTATTTATTGATTGAAACTTCTATTTCCCAGAAGAGCTTTAAGAACTGCTCAGTTGGAGGAAATATAATACTGAAATTTTAAATATCGAAACAGCCACACCTGACACCACCTCCTGGTGTTAATTTATCAATTCAGGGAATATTTCATTAATCTTGTAAAACGGATAAATCAAAAGTTGCAACAATGTAATGTTAAACTGGTGCAACCTATGCACATAACAAAGTCTGTGTGAAGACCTTACACAATATTTTTGTAGTTTTAGTTTGAGGACAGTAATAATTTTGTCAATGCAATAAAAAAAGAAGCTCATAACTTGGAAGCTGATCTTAAGTAGAAATGTGGCTGTTGTGAAAATAAGAGGAAATTTTCCACCAGGTTGGGTCTTTGGAGTGCGACAAAATATACGAGGGCATATTGATAAGTTTTGCCTCCAAGTCCATAACTTTGGAAATAATGAAGACAAACAAATGATACTTACACCAAATGAAAGGTCATTTTATTTAGCACCAGATGACATATCATTTTTCAACATAATCACCGTCCCGTTCGATACAGAGCCGCCACCGACGGACGACCTGTTGGATGCCGTCAGCGAAGAAGTCAGCAGTCTTGTCTCTGCACCAAGAAAGAACAGCATTCTTCACATCTTCGTCTGTCTCGTAACGGTTGCCCTTGAGGTAATCCTTGAGTTTTGGAAAAAGGAAGAAATCGCTCGGAGCAAGATCTGGGCTATAAGACGGGTGCGGTAATGTCCGGAGGCCTAAACAATCTAAAGCCGTGCGAGTTTCCAAACTTGTGTGAGGGCGAGCGTTGTCGTGATGGATGATGGAAACTTTCTCACTCCTTACCCGTCGCAACCTCGCTTTCAGTTTCTCCAGTGTGTTCACATATTTCGTAGAATTCACGGTGTTGCCTTGTTCCAAAAATTCTGTGTGAACCACACCCTCACTGTCCCAAAAGATCGTGAGAAGCACCATCATCCATCACGACAACGCTCGCCCTCACACAAGTTTGGAAACTCGCACGGCTTTAGATCGTTTAGGCCTCCGGACATTACCGCACCCGCCTTATAGCCCAGATCTTGCTCCGAGCGATTTCTTCCTTTTTCCAAAACTCAAGGATTACCTCAAGGGCAACCGTTACGAGACAGACGAAGATGTGAAGAATGCTGTTCTTTCTTGGTGCAGAGACAAGACTGCTGACTTCTTCGCTGACGGCATCCAACAGGTCGTCCGTCGGTGGCGGCTCTGTATCGAACGGGACGGTGATTATGTTGAAAAATGATATGTCATCTGGTGCTAAATAAAATGACCTTTCATTTGGTGTAAGTATCATTTGTTTGTCTTCATTATTTCCAAAGTTATGGACTTGGAGGCAAAACTTATCAATATGCCCTCGTATATTGCTTTGCTTATAAAGTACATGGTTTACAGAATGTGTAGGAATAGAAAACCGGGAGATTTTGCCTGTGATCGCCATCGTTCAAGGCTGCTCTCAGAGGAGGTCAAGGAGCAGAAGTCGAGAAAGGCCGAGCACAATTTTGTGTTTTATTCTAACCATCTCCGATCAAAGTTAAATAAATTATATAAAGAAAGTTAGATCACAATAATGCCAAATCGAATGTTTATGACATTATCCGGATGTTGGAATTTCTCCCATAACTGGGGCAACAGAGAAATCATAATTAAAATGAAACTGTCCATAATGCTATGACCGGATTGAAAACTTTTATGGGCACCTAAAAAAATTACACAATTAAAACCAAATCCCGCTCTATAAACTTGGGTTACAATGTTCTCAAGTGTAACATATCGCTTGATGTTGAGAGGAGAAGAATGCTTCGAATATAACTGCCAGGTGATTTTTCTAACTTGATACAGAAGAAGTAAAAGAAATAAAGAAACCAAAAATTAAAGAAACTCATAAAAACCTTTCCCTGGAAATAAAACCTAGAAAGAATTTATTATAGAATGTAAACAAAAGGAAAATTCGGGAATTCCGTTATTCAAATGTCATGAACCCACATTTATTAAAAAATGAATTCAAAATATCGCATTTCAAATTAAAGTAAAAACTTTCATACCGCCCGCAACCAAAACCGAGCAGAAGAAGTATCGAATTGCATACATGAAATGCAAACTTTATGACGTGACATTTTTCTATTATCTTTAGATCAACATTAGAAGAGAGCAGAAAGGAAATGATGAGGTCGAAACTCACCTACCGAGGGCGAAGGTCCTGGTGGATATCAGGGCAGACACTTTCACACCTCAACTCTCGGTGATGAGAGAGAGAGAGAGAGAGAGAGAGAGAGAGAGAGAGAGAGAGAGAGAGAGAGAGAGAGAGAGAGAGAGAGAGAGAGAGAGAGAGAGAGAGAGAGAGAGAGAGAGAGAGTATGTGTGGCCGAGACATAGCGTTTCTTTGTCAAAATAACAACACAAAAAAGGTTAAAAAAACACAAAAAAGGTAAACACAAAAAAGGTTAAAAAAAATTCTTAACCAATAAAAGGAGCAACCCAGCTCGTTGGAAACAAGGATGATTCATTAATAAACAAAATGGCCAGATACGGTTTATGAACTTGGCTCAAAGAAAAATTAAAAGAAAATGATAAATAACATCAATATGTAATGCCCTGGACACGCATGCTGTAATTATATAGTTGTTAGTCCTTAACCATTGTTTCCACTGTATTAATAAATTGCGTTAAAGTTTAAAACATTTTTATCCATTTATATCAGTAGAGTTTTAAAATGCTGAAAATTTTATAAACACAAAAGCTTTAGAAAAAGCCTTTCGCTCTCGAAGTTATTTTTCATCATGCGCACAAGGGCCAAGAGTTTTGGAGAAAATGCAACATGATCAGTTTACAGGTGGAGAAAATCAGAAAAAAACATCATGGATGGAACCAGAACATTCTTTGCTTTACCAGCTCAGCATGCAGAGAATGGCAATTTTATCTGCCCATCCATTACAAATACTGTTTTGTTTACAAAAGCCCATCTTTGCACTGGTTTCTGGATTTATAATTTTATCAGGAAACAGCTTTAAATCTGATACTACTGCGCAATTGCTGCATTTATAACACAGTTTACATTGCTGCAGTCTACAGTATACATTGCCTTGTTCAAAACTTCAACTGGTCACATGTTAGAGCATGAGAAAAATATTTCTTTAACATTAGGATTAAATGGCATCAGTAGGGGCAAAACTATTTCTGAGCGTGGTCCGTGTTCATATAACGTTATTGCAAAGTGCACAGAACTGGTTGTTTCAAGTCACCAGTCACGCGCGGCGAAACAACCTTGTTTCTTTCTGTTTAACGGCCTGTTTCCTAACTTGAGATCGAATAAAGTAATCCAATAGGCCATGATTGTGCGACTAAGATGAACTTAAATACTCATACTTAAACTTAATAAAGATACAAATCATTCGCTCTTGTAGTTTATTTCGTTCAGTTGATTGTTTAAGGAATAACTGCATCACCTGATGCATATGAATTAGAAGTAAAGTCGAGACACTGAGTATCATCCAAAAGCTGAACACTGTTTTCAACATTGAAAACCAAGAGATCTAGTCAGAAGGAAGTTACTCACGCGGATTGTGTCTCCCTCAATTTAAACCACATCTTCACGTTTTCTAGTTATTTCTTCCTCTCTATCAGACACAGACATACAAACTCAATCCCTATCTCCCTATAACTGTCCTATAACTTTTTAAGACTAAATAATAAGACTGAAGCAAAAAAAGTTATTTGAGTTTAGGAAAAACCTACAGAAAATTAAGATAAAATAGAAATGAATGTCTTAACGTCTTGTAGTAATTATTAATTATCAGTTTCTATTCACCACCTAAACCTTGATACTGATCTCTCATGTCAGTCTAAAATTATATTGGCAAACGAATCAAACACATTAATATGATTAATGTTGTATTGAAAGAAGATGGAAATCTTGACATTAATGATAATTGGCAACGCAAAATATTAGGCTTTCAAGCATTACCGCTCACAGAATATATATATATATATATATATATATATATATATATATATATAGAGAGAGAGAGAGAGAGAGAGAGAGAGAGAGAGAGAGAGAGAGGGAGAGACAGACAGACATAGAGACAGACAGACAGACAAGCAGAGAGAGAGAGAGAGAGAGAGAGAGAGAGACAGGCAGGCAGACAGACAGACAGACAGACAGACAGGCAGACAGACAGACACAGGCAGAGACAGAGAGAATAAAGCTTAAAAGAACTAAGAGGGAAAAAAATGAAAGAGATAGAAATAATGTGGGCCTGTACGCTTTGTGGAAAAGACTTAGAAAGAAGCAATAAATAAAAACAAAACAAACTATCGCTTACATCCTGGCTACTTTCATCATCACAAAAATTATGTGTGAAGTGTGGACGCGTGAAAGGGAAGTAGAGATTCTAGAGATATCGAATGCGTTCAATATTCTGTACAGCCTGAGAGTTATTCCCGATGATATGGCTGATATAATGCTGGCAAGGGTAAACAGTATGACTCCGAGAATGGCATTTGGCGAAAACAAGACTTGTAGCCTAATTATGACAGTTACACAATTCTTAGACCGCGCGCACCGGGGTTTGGAGTTTACTAGAAGTGCTCAATGGTTCTCACAATGTCAAGCCTTGGAGTAGCGAGAAAAAGCCACGAAGTCGCCTCCTCCTTTGTAGCCTTTAGTTACGAGGCTGCCGGTTCTACGCAATGCTAAGCAGCGTAGAGCTTGTGTTAATTTTATAAATACATGTTGGGGTAATCAATATGGGCTAGGTGAGAAAATTTTGCAAAAATTGCGTTAGAACTTCTGATACTTTAAATGAAAGACACGATGTAGAATAAAGGCAATGCAAACATTAAAAAAAGACTGCGGATCGGGTGTGTCCATTTCCCTGAGATGTCCTACCGTCTAAGTTAACTTACTTAAAGCTGCCACAAAAATTAATCTATAATTGTGCCTAATGCAGATTTACAAGCATTTCCAAATGAGAACGAGACCTCATCCCGGACATTTTCTTCCAGATCAGCATAATCTTCTTGCCAAATGAGAACTCTAAGTCTACGGTCTACAAAATTGGAGAAAGAAATAATCTTAACAGAGTGATTCTTCATGGGGCCCGATTGATGAGAATCTTTGAGAACCGCTGAGATGAGGTAAACGGTCTGGCTTCACTTGACGAGAGATGATGAGATTGCGTCAATATGCAAACAGTGCGCTGTTGGTGCTTACCATAATAATATTATTGGCAGTAGTTGGACCATCACAACAGGTTCAGCACTTCAATATGAGGGGAGAGAGAGAGAAGTAGATAAATAAAAATTGAAAGATATTGACTAGATGGGTAGACAGACAAAAAGAGACAAACATAGGTTGTTTGATGGGTGGGCAGTAAATGGATGGCTCCATAATTATTAGGTCCATAGAAATATATCTTGACAAACGACTAAACAGGTAAATTAAAAGAGGCAGATCAGAAGCTAGAATGAGAGTGTGTGTAAAGAACAAGTGCGTGAGTAAGTGTTCATTGAACAGCATAAGCAGCTTTGACAGAAATAAATAGTTTTATGAATAAAGTTTTGTTAAAGCTAACAACAAAAACATAAAAAAAATGTGCGAAGCAATACATAACAGACTTGACAGAGCCAGGTTAAAGCAGGAGGCAAGAAAACCTTTACACTTTTTTCTACTCTGTTAAGTTAGAACCTGTGCTTTATTATTGCACATGTTTCTCTTAAACCGAGTCGAACTGATATTGATTATGCGGATTATTAAGAAATAAAGCGTTGAGAGGCTGTGGAAAAACTGCAACAGTTGAGGTGCCTCGTTTTATAACATTGAGTTCATTTTCTCACAACGCTTAAGACGCTAAAACAGAGAAACCTATTGCTATCTCTCTCTCTCTCTCTCTCTCTCTCTCTCTCTCTCTCTCTCTTCTCTCCTCTTCTCTCTCTCTCTCTCTCACACATTCACAGATACGTCTTAAAATATATTCTAGAGCTTAGCATCAATGAAGATGATCTCGTTCATTCTCTGGAAAGGAACACCCACGCGCTCCTTGCTAAATTTAACCGAGGAAACAATATACGACCAGTGACGTTATGGAGAAACTGGCAATGGCCAAACGTTGGATCCTCTCTTGTGTAAACCTTTCTATTTACTATCAATTTACACCTAAGAAAACATAGTTACCTCCTACACCCCTTTCCCCTCTCGTCCCCATACCTGCCTCTCAAAAATAAAGAAAAGAAATAAAAGTTTCATCAACCTAACACTACTTACGATCTGAATAAGATTTACGTCATCCGACAAGAAACGGATATCTCTTGTCTGTAACTTGCTCGGGAACAGTTTCTGGATTGTCTTTGTCATTTTTTAAAATGAAAAGTTAATCTAACCATGGAGTCTGTTTCTCATTTCAGATAAACCCTATATGACATTTCTACGTTGGATACATTAATGTAACATTTTGTCTTTCAATGCTCTGTGATGCTACACCTGTGTTGGGGTATTTTAATATCAGGACAATGTTTTTTCAAAGCAAGGTCCAAAACTCATTCATCTGATACAATTACTGACAGTAACTTAACTTTTATATTTATAATACAATTACTGACAGTAACTTAACTTTTATATTTATAATACAATTACTGACAGTAACTTAACTTTTATATTTATAATACAATTACTGACAGTAACTTAACTTTTATATTTATAATACAATTACTGACAGTAACTTAACTTTTGTATTTATAAAACAAGGGGAAAAAATTCCATTGGTCGAAATGGAAATCGAAAATGAAAAACGAACATGAAAACAAAAAAGGAAGAGAGAAAAGCACACGTCGCACACAGGCAAACACATACACAGAAAGTCAGAGATACAGAGAGATAGATATCGAGACAAAGAGATAGAGAAAGAGAGAGAGAGAGAGAGAGAGAGAGAGAGAGAGAGAGAGAGAGAGAGAGAGAGAGAGAGAGAGAGAGAGAGAGTATCAGATGTTGAGAGGAAAAAAAAATAAGAATATATATTTAAAGATAAACGTAGAAAAAAGATATGAAGGTTGAAAGAGATAAAGAGAGAGAGAGAGAGAGAGAGAGAGAGAGAGAGAGAGAGAGAGAGAGAGAGAGAGAGAGAGAGAGAGAGTAGGCAGAAAATATCTTTGCAATGTTTTCTGTATAAGAAAAGTAAGCCTACTACTGCAAAACAAAATCGGAACGCAAATATTTTGCCCTCATATATTAGGTTAAATCTTTCTGCTTTCATTAAAATCTGAATAATTTTTTTTTTGTTACAAACGAAGAACAGACTCGCTTTTCTAAGTTTTGAACTGTAAAGAGTGAACTAATGAAGATGAAAATGACGTCTAGCTCTATCATATCAATGTTTCCTCGTTCTATTTTAAAAGTTGTTGAATGCTAGCGCAGAAAAAATGCTTTTTTGCTTCGATTCTCTAATGGACTTCTACCCGATAAACACACCACTGGATGCCTACTAATGGACTTCTACCCGATAAACACACCACTGGATGCCTACTAATGGACTTCTACCCGATAAACACACCACTGGATGCCTACTAATGGACTTCTACCCGATAAACACACCACTGGATGCCTACTAATGGACTTCTACCCGATAAACACACCACTGGATGCCTACTAATGGACTTCTACCCGATAAACACACCGCTGGATGCCTACTAATGGACTTCTACCCGATAAACACACCGCTGGATGCCTACTAATGGACTTCTACCCGATAAACACACCACTGGATGCCTACTAATGGACTTCTACCCGATAAACACACCACTGGATGCCTACTAATGGACTTCTACCCGATAAACACACCACTGGATGCCTACTAATGGACTTCTACCCGATAAACACACCACTGGATGCCTACTAATGGACTTCTACCCGATAAACACACCACTGGATGCCTACTAATGGACTTCTACCCGATAAACACACCACTGGATGCCTACTAATGGACTTCTACCCGATAAACACACCACTGGATGCAAACTAATGGACTTCTACCCGATAAACACACCACTGGATGCCTACTAATGGACTTCTACCCGATAAACACACCACTGGATGCCTACTAATGGACTTCTACCCGATAAACACACCGCTGGATGCTACGAATGGGGATATTTTTCATCTGCAAGTGTGCTGTCTGCATTGACCCAGATAAGGATGTGAAGAAAAGTAAAGTTGGCGAACGTCTTTAGAACCGCGCAAAATCCATCTCTGGCGTGTGAACGCGATCTTTGATTGGAAGACCAGTCGTCATAACTGGGATCAAAGTGAGCTGTAGTTTACGATACGAAAGATGTGTTATCTTTTTTCAATCCTCCTATCTTGAATAAAGCTAAAACTCAACACAGATGGCGCATTTTATGCCTTTGGTGCTGAAACAAACCTCAAGCATCGCTCAGTATAGATGTCACACATTTCATTGATCTAATGGTGATGAAGCAAATTGATGCTTGTAGGGCTACATAATATAATTATTACGTCACACATTTCACCTCTGGCGCTGAAAAAAATCTCATCTTGTACCATTATGTGAGACGAATTTCTCTTGAGATACTGAAGAAAATCTCAAATCGTACTCACCATATGTGACGAGATCTTCTTGTGATACTGAAAGAAATACCAACTTGTACTCCCCGTTATATGTCACATATTTCGCCTCTGGTGCTTCCGGAGATTTCAACTTGCACTCACCATAAGCATACGGTACACCCAATAACCCCCTGTTGCTCTAGCACACTCGAAGTATTGTAGATAAAGTTATAACGTGTATTGTAGATTAGACTTGATATAACATTAATCACGGAAAAACTAAGGGATTATAACGTAAAGAGGTGATTTTTCAAAACACAGGGGAAAAAACTTCAAGAATCTCGGCCGTAAAGGTGAGATACGGCTGTGAATCTTGGTCGACTGAGGTGCCAGAGAGCTCAGTCAGTAGAGCTGGCGATGAGTTGAGTAGCTACAGCATTCGACTTCTGGTAGTTGGGTCAGTTCTTATCTCATCAGGCCAATCCTGTGCCTAAGAGAGTCAGAGAGGCTCTGTGAATGATTCAGAAAGACACAAATACTTCTTGGCCGTGTTGAATCATCTCTCAAAAATAAAGAGAACATTTCATGATATCGCCTTCTCTTAACAACACTTAAGTGCTAGTTCCAAAGAGTTCCGATTTATCGTCCCTCGACAAAGTTGTTTCAAATGTATCACCAGCCTTAATGACTGAGACAGTCTAAATCTTATGGGTCTTAAGCACGGTGAATAAATCACACTAATAGATGTAACATTCTCCACGGATTAAAGGGGCTAAAGCCGTGTCTCTGTTTTTAAATTGTTTGGAATCAGTCGTGCCATCACAGTTTTTCTCCCTATTTTGAAAGATGCCACTCACAAGGGCATTGTTTCATCCGTCTGTACACTATGCATGAGCACAGAATATAAAATGTCATTGCTGGATAACCTTCTCTAACATTTTCACTCTCATTTAAATAAAAGTTAAGACCAGATCAGAATGAATTACTTGACTTGAGTTCACCTCTAAGCTTTACGTGCCTTCGCACGCGAAGAGAGCAAGTTTCCCTGCAAAGCACTGGACATTTTGTATCCTAATAAAAGTAAGATTAACGTTCTATTTTTAACGATAATTATGTAATTTGCTGTAATTGTTACACATTGTGAATGAGGGGAATAGAGGTGGTAAAATTAATAATGTCTTTCAATGAAGCATTAAGCAAGGTGAAGAATTAGTTTGCCGATAATTCGGCTAGACGTTAACTCTCCCAAACAGTAAGTGAAAGAATATAACTCTCTTTGAAAATAAAATAATTGTTCGTTTTCTTTTCTTTAGTTTTTTGTTTTTTTGTTTTTGCACAAACATGAAGTGGTATAGATAACTTCTCGACGGGCAGAGAGCAACAACAAAAATGAAGGCAGTATACAAAAACGAAATTGAAGGTTTATCTAAATACTTTTCAGAACGAAAAAAAAATACACCTGAAAATTTTCCAAAAAAGACTTCATACATATGTATGAGAAAAAACATGAAAGAGAACAAGACGATGGATGAATAAAAAAGATTTAGGCTGACAGCTAGATGCATAGACAGTTAAATAAATAGAAAGATAAATATATAGACAGCTAGAGAAATAAATAAATCGATAGATGGTAAGGAAAATAAATAATCGTGAGAAGATAGATAGAACGATACATAGATCTATACATAAATAGATAGAAACACATATTGACAGATTGTTGAATTGATGGATTGACGCACAGGTAAGCAAGTGAATATCTCTAAAAGAGCCAGAAAAATAAGGCCTATAGTCTCTAGTTAAAGGACATGCTTCGTGTATGTTCAGTAGGCCTTAAAGTAAAAAAAAATCTTGATCTGTGATTAACCCCTCCCCCCCCCCCAAAAAAAAACAAAAAACAAAAACAAAAACAAAACAAAACAAAAAAAAACCAAACAAACAACAAAACCCACATATAAACACTCACAAGTAAAAAAAAAATGATTTGAAGGAAAATCCTGAAAATTTTCACATTCATCCCTTCTGCTAGCCACTCAGAACTATATTCACCAAATGTTCAGTATCCTTGTCAAAACTGTCGACTTTGATACTGGGGAGACAGTAGGCAAAACAGTGAACTGCGGCTAGAGCTAGGTTTTAACTTTGATTTTCTTTCTTTGAACTTCCAGCCAGTGTTATTGATGTGAGCAGTTAGGGTGGAGGTTCAGTACAATCGGTGCGTTCCCTGCCATCCTCCCCAGTTTGTGGCGAGGTCAGTCGGTGGGGATCAAGTCCATTAAGATGTCTCGCGCTAACAATAAAACCCACAGGGACAAGGGGAAACCCTCTGAGTCCCTGGTTTAACATTCTAATTTTCAACTTAAAAGCAAATCAAGGAGAAAAGATTCAAAGTTTCCAAACATTTGAAAGATTTCTTTAAAAAAGGACCCCGTTTTATTGCTAAACAGAGCATTCTTGATTGTAAAGTTTTGCTTTGAAAATTATATTTTTCTTTTCATTTAATGTGTGAAGTTCCTATTTTTAGTGAGAAAATTTAGCTTACATTTTACCTCTTCTTTCATGCTTAATGAGCTTCTATGTAAATGTTGACGTAGATATCTAAAAGATTGATACTGAGGTTCATATACAATAATAAAAATGAATAATAATAATAATAATAATAATAATAATAATAATAATAATAATAATAATAATAGTAATAATAGTAATAATAATGATGATGATGATGATGATGATTGTCGCGGTGTAGGTCAAAGGTGCTATCTGCTTAGTTTTGTGTACTTTCTCGTTAAGCACGCTCTTGGATCTGAGTTGTGATTGGGATCATATGACCTTCTTACTGGGCATGTGTCAGTAGCTAACCTGGTCGCTTTTGCTTTTCTGCTACAGCCCTCGTAGCGTCAAGACATAGAGAGACAGCTCCGTCAAATAATTACTTGTCCCAAATGATGAGATTAGATTGGCTTGACAGATGTTAAATAAGTTACATTGAAAAATATTGAATCTGCATAGACGCCATTTTACTTGTCAGCACGACGAGATTTGAATGATCTGCAATAATTGGCAGAGTTGAGAATTCGCTTTTCGGAGAAGGTGAATATCTTATCTATCTTTGATTAGTTGGTTTAAATTCTGGTATTTTGTGATCTAGACTCAGTTCTTACTAGTGTATGACTTTATTAGAGAATTGCTTTATTTTGAACAGTCTGCGTCAGTTGTGAGGTTTGATTTGACTAATCTGGATTCTGTTAGAGAAACCTATGGTGTAGTATCACATTGTTTTATTACTTCCTTTCATGATCAAGTTTTGAATGCTTTAGAATAATTGTGGTAGTTCATTAAGGGCGCGTATGATTTCTTTTATAGGACTGTCTATACTACTGATGATGATTTGAATTGTGGGACGTGTTGAGGCCTTATATTTTACAATGGCGAGTCGACCTTGGATCGGACTTGATGGTGTATGTGTGGGCGTGAACAGCGCAAAATGAGGGCTGCTTAACATGATTAAGCATTGGATTGTAACGCATCTAAAAATCATTGACATGGATATGGACGAATTAAATTAATTTATGTGTCATTCATATCATATCAAATCTTATATAAAAGAATCACAGCATAAAAAAAAATATTGTTAATTTATGGAATTAATTTCTTAAGAAAAAAAAAACCTAGTTTGAGAGCTTGTATAAACTGCCAGATCTACATTTAAGTCCACGAGACTACAAAATTTCCTCTCGATCACTTTATTAGAATTTTATTATTCATATATTTGTTTTAACTAAATAGGTCTATTTGTATGTGTATTAAAAGGACACTGAAATTTTATTCACAGTTCTTCTGACCTTTTTTTTTTAATCATTTGGTCGTTTGCTTTAAACATTTTTTGTTTGTAATATCCCTTGGATTTAGCTACATGAATTGTGCGCTATGTGGAGGATCTTCCTTCAGCGTCAATGATGATGATGATGATGATGATGATGATGATGATGATGATAATAATAATAATAATAATAATAATAATAATAACAATAACAATAACAATACCAATAATAATAATAATAATAATAATAATAATAATAATAATAATAATAATAATAATAATAATAATAATAATAATAATAATAATAATAATAATAATAATAATAATAAAAATAATAATAATATATTTATTTACAATGCCATGACATACAATTAGGTAATTTTATTGATCAGATCTTGGCCAAGCATTTAAAATTAACCTGTTGCTGTGTAACATCAACACTTTTGAGCAACATGATACAGTGCTTAGATTTCTAAACTTGTAATCTAACACTATTAATTTTAATCGAACTTATAATTTAAATCGTTAGGCCATCTGAGAGTAATCAACAAATTATAATTTGACCATTTGTTTAAATGGAATCTGACAAAACTGTGTGCATAAAAATATGACACACACACACACATATATATACATATACACATGTACCAGCACTATTACTTTGTACCTAACAGTACTGGCTGGAATAATATGATGTATTTAAAATGATCAGGATGTTTTTATGTAATAAAGAAATAATATTTAGTGTTTACTATGAAATCAGTGTATGACTACTGGCTACTCTGTAAAAAGCACCACAATTTTTTTCTTATTGTTGAACAGTCATGAAGATTTTATCTGAAATCTGTAATTAACATTGTTATTACCTACTCTTCCTTCTCTGCTCATTATAACTTATATATATATATATATATATATATATATATATATATATATATATTTATTTATTTATTCATAATTTAATCAAATTCTGATTCAGCATCATGCTTTGCACTATATTTTTTATTTCTTTTTCTCCAGACATGTGTGTAAAGGAAAGGAAAGCACAGTAACTGTGAAAGGTCCCCATTGACTGTACCTGGATTTGAATCATCAGCTGAGATCATTTATTACACTAAGAGGATTTGCCATATTTTGGAGCACATAAAATAGAAATAGAAAAACGTGCTCACTTCACGCATTTGATTTTTTCTTTTTTTTAAAAAGCTACTGAAAATAATGAATGAATGTCGTTAAAAGTTTCAGATTCTAAAAAACTGACTGTTATATTTCTCAGAAATGCAGGCCTAGATCTTGCATAGCTTAAATTTCATTTCATTTTTAAAATTTTTAAAAAAAATAACTGTTAAGTTTTTTTTAAAACCACAATGGATTAAAAATATGCAGATGCTAGGCCCTCCGAAAATGAACAGATTCTGCCTTTAGTTTTCAATCCTTTTTTGATATTTTTTATGCAAAATATGTGTATTGCTGGCTCAGCGCTTGGTGCCTAGTGTTTGTTCGTGAGTTTTTTTTTGCGGTTGAAAAAAAAATTAACACTTAGCTTAGCATGGCATGCATATCCTATAAGAATAAATACTTCAAAGTGTTTAAACATAATTTTATTTGTTTTTAATAGACTGTTGAGAGTTTGGTTATAAAATAGTCATGTTCAACATTTAGCCCGGTGCATTTTCAACCAGGATCACACTGTTGTGGCTGGGCTATATCAAAGAATAATTCTATGTAGATGCACATTTAAGCACAGTTATGAAACACTCTGCTTCATGGGCCAGGATTACATCTACATGTAATTAGTCTCTCTGTCTCATCTTCTTATACCAAAGACAAAAGATTAGTATTTTGCAGAAAAAATTGCATCTTTACATTGTTTAAATAAATTTTGAGTTCTTTATAGTTAAACAAAGCTAATCTTCATGACACATTTAGATTTGACTGGCTTAAGTCATAAGCTTGATAGAGGGCAGTCTTCCTGCACAACTTTTTAAATTATTGAGTACATTAAAAAAAAGTGCTCCTACCTTATATGTATAAGGCCTTAACCTCTGACAGCTGTTAGTCACTATGTATTTGGTACATGGATTCATCAAAATAAAACTAGTGTATAGGAACGTGTATAGATTTACAATATTGGCTAATTAGGCAAAGCGACTTTTTAAAACTTTATTTGTCATCTGTCAAAGATAAATAGAGCTCTGGTTGCATGAAAATATGTACACATTAAACAAAACAAGTAGCACATGGCTTGATTACGCCAGGTACCCTCTCAACATATTCTTGAATGATCCTTGAGCTCTGGTAGTAAATAGGTGATACTCTGAGGCCACTTGGTATTTGTCATTATTCACTTGGTTAGTTTATTAGCAGTGCTAAAGTTCATGATTTTGTAATTGCTGAACGAAAAGAGGGCAGCATCTGTATTATGAGAGGTGATATGCTGATAATCGACTAGTGTCTTCCTCATAGGCATTCCTCATTTTTCATGGAAGAAGAGTTCCTGAAAGTATATTACCGGATAGAGTAATATCAGAGAAAGATGAAGTCTCCTTGATAAAGGTAAAAATTATTTACATACCGTCTTTGTTTTCCTTCTGAATCATATTTTTAAACTTTGAAATATTTAAGACTTCAAAAAAAGTTACACAAAAATTGCACCTTGTTCGTAAGGTGCCCACTTGCTGCACATAAAAATGTGTTATATATAATAACCTGAGCTCTTTAGATTGACAAAAAATATTTCATTCTCTTGCTTCGAGTAGTAAAATAGAATTATTTTAAAACAAGAACCCTGTAGAACTGGTAAGCATATAATATAATGAAAAGTATTTTAATACACGAAGAAACAGTAAAAAGAGAAAGATGAGGGAGAGAGGAAGGGAGGGAGGGAGGGAGAGAGAGAGAGAGAGAGAGAGAGAGAGAGAGAGAGAGAGAGAGAGAGAGAGAGAGAGAGAGAGAGAGAGAGAGAGAGAGAGAGAGAGAGAGAGAGAGAGAGAGAGAGAGAGAGAGAGCTCAGATTTCTCGTTTCCAGATTGGTATCAAATATCTTACTCTCGCGCATACAAAAGGGACTAGATTTAAGCTTATTTCTGGATTTAGATTGGCCTAATTGATAAACAACAGGTCAGCAGGCAGAATTACCGGCTGTTATTTAGATCTATTATACAGTAGACTTAGAATCTAGGTCTATCTAAAATATCATACGGGTAGCCATTTAGAATAGATATAACTTTATACAATTATTTACATTTAAAGGTAGGTCTAATCTAGTTATCGAAACCTAAATTAGAAGTATACTTTTAGAGCTTTTATTTAGATTAGATCTAAATTTGTAGGCGTAGGCTTTACTGTACGAAATCTACGCTTATCTGAATTTCGCTTTAATTCCTTCAGTAATTTTACAAAAATCTCCTCGCCATGCATAAAAAGTGAGGGTATTATGTAACGCTTCATCTAAAATCTGGATCTAGCTCTGTACAGCTAAGACTTAAAATTGAAAAATAATTTTCAAAATGTTTCGCCGAAATCGAATAGGTGAATGAGATTATTGAGATCAAAACAGGAAACATTTTTGAGGTCTTGGAGGTAAGTTCCGCAGCATCAAAGTCCAAATCAGATGAAAAAACAAAACAATTCCAATATGTTTTTCCAATCTCTCAACATAGACAATTTAAAGTAATAGGCTTAAAGTTTGTATGTGCTAAAATATTTTTTTTTTCTCTTGTGAGTCATAAGACATCATTAAAAAGAAAAAAAAAACCCACAAATGTTCTTACTTTTTTGTTTTTATAACATCTAAGTTGGAATACTAAAGAAATTTGTAAACAAAAGATTTGCGCAGGGAAAATTTTTGACGAACTACTGTAAAATGATTGAATCCTGCCCTATACTACGTAAGTTCATGATTTTAAGGTGCGATGCTAAAATTAGGAGTGGGTGTACACCTCTCTACGACTGGTCCTATATAATTATGTACTTGGGTGCACCTAGCTTTAGATGCCCTTCATGGAACCACGCGATCATCTATTTTCCATGATCTTATGAAACTGATACATTTTGGCATGATCCACTGATTTATTTCATTTCTCGGCTCACTAATATTAATCTCTTCATATTCAAGGTTCAACACATTTTAAAAGTTTGGTTTCAAGTGAACTTATGAATGAACCACATATAATTATATTCCAACTGTTTATTCTCAAGTAAGCAAATAGCATACATTTTAAAGTACATATCATATGCCTCATAGACAAGAAAAAGGTAATGTCAGACGCGAAAAGATAAAAATACTTGAAAGCTAAGCAGATGTGGTGAACGGGACCACCAGGTATCTCCAGTTGATGTATCATGGGTGCGCTTCAACTTGACTTGAACTGAACAAACCTTTCCTTTTGATTCTGAATTCTGTTTGGTGTTGGTATTTTTCCTATGATAGAGAGCTTGTTATCCAAAACCATAACTGAAAAAAACAATTAAATGAAAAACGTGGAAAAGTAAAACAGGGCCAGCAATTGGAGACTGGAGATAAATTTCCTCCCGACAGGTTTTAAAATTAAGTTTTTGGCAATATTTTGACTTTTTTTTTCCCTCAAGAACTGCTTATCTTCATAAAGAGAATCAAATTGTTTATAACTAACTTTTTAAAAAATTATTAAGCAATCTTTAAATCGTTCTCTTTAATAAGAATAAAAGGCTTTTTACGAAAAGAGTTCCTACAAACCTCGCCAAATTAGAAAGGATTAATTGTTGAAGATCATGCTACACAGATGTACCTATTTGCTTTTTTCATTTTCTTAGGGGAGCGCTGAAAGGAATACTATGAAAATAAATTTAGGCACGAGACGATTAAATGGGTAAAGTGCTCTTTCGTTTTAGAGATAATGTAACTAATGGTTCACCTTCACTGTACCGTAAGAGTATAGTGAAACTAAGAACAACAATGAGTGGCAACAAAAACCAGTCGACAATTCCCTCTGATCTCGATGATGATCGAGGGATCAGAGGGCCAAAGTGGAGGTCAAGTTAGCTTAGATTAATGAGCTAAAAGAAGTTTTATATTTACAGCAAGATGACAGCAAATCGTCTTTTGTAGAAATAAATTCTGATAGTATGTCTATTGGATGGATAGGATATTTTAGCTCGATTTTTAAAAAATCCGCCACCATTTTTGTGCATTCAAAAACATTTTTCTTACCTATTTATACAAATATGACGAACTGTTTACTAATGCTTCTATGTCCAAGTATTAATCTGTGCGCCTTTCCCCTCAAACCTCCACGGCAATGCTCCATCGGTGGACGGTGGCAGCGGCTTGTGGAGGGAGTGAGCAGCGATCACTTCCACAGAGATGTTCCAAGCCGTGTGTGAGGGGCCTTAAGAAATGTCTACATAGGCCGCTGCACAAACACACAATCACTTGATGCTTGAAGGAAAACTTTAAACTTTCACACATACCTGGTCCATTCCGTTAATTCTTTGCACATAGCTCATGTCAAGAAACTTCTAAATCTAAGCAAGCAGATTGCTTTTTTTGTGTGAGGTTAATATAAGAAGAGAAGAGTAGAAGTTAGAGAAAGTACGTGAGAAAGGGAACCAACTGATTGAGGGGATAGACAGTTAAAGAACACATAATGACAGATATCATCAAGATTCCGTGCGCAAAAACCACCCGGAAGCTTACATCACCATGACAATGAAACCTCCACAGAATTAATGATGGAGAAACGGAGCCTGAAATAAGCCAGTTTGCACATCACCCAGCTCCTCGCCCAGGTCGAGAGACACGTGAGTGGAGCTGGGACCCAGCCTGGCGCCACGCACAGCTAGCAATGAAAAACCCTGGTATCGGGTACTAAATTGTTGAAATTAATCTTTTGGTCTTTTTCAAGTCTGCGCCGCACACTGCTCTATCTAACCGCCAAGAATTTGATTTGTTTTTATAACCTGCTTTAAGGCGGTGCTTTTAAGCGCATGGACACGGCGAGAGAATTCATCGACCTCGAGTTCTCAGTGTTTAGATCAGTTTTGTAAAAGAGTCTAATCCACGACATGTTATCTTTGTTGCAGTAAACCATCAATTTATTAGTAGCTGAGTCTTTCCTTATTGCATGCTGATATTCCCAGTAAATCTAATTGCTTCCATATCTTTACAGTAAACTTTTTTTTTTCATCCTTGGTCATTTCTCGGTATTGTGCGTCTAGAAAACTCTTTCGAAAAGCTGCTGAATTTGGTTTTCCCATAAATTGTGCTCCGTAAGGCTTTAATTTTTAATTTAAATCTAAGAGTGGCAGAGTTTTCTGGCACGTTCCTCATTACATGGCTGTCTATCGCTGGTGTTGAAAGCCTTTTCCTTCTTAATTGCTTGCTTGTTGAAAACATGTGCCATGAACTTGGATTTGTGTTCCCTTCAAATAATCTGTGGTGGTGTGGGTAGGGAGAAGGGAGGTAAGGGTATTTGAGGAAAAAACTGGAAAACACGTTGTTTGCTTTTACAGCACAAGTAAGTCGAAAGAGCTGAAAACAAAATGATTGCAGGAAATTACCAAATCTATTTATATCATTATTTTTTAGGGAAACTATATAATAATCTATAGCATAAGGGAGAAAGTAAGAGAGAGAAAAGAAAGGAAATGAGCGAAGACAGAGATAACTATTTTTTAAATTTTCTCAATTTTTTAGAGCAGGAAAAACCGTTAACAGAACAACAACGTGGCACGTAAGTTTGAGGCCTTATTTTGGAGTATGCGTGCCCAGTGCAAACATGGTAAAATAGGGTTTCATAGACAGGAAACAATGTACAAAATATACGCTCCTCCCAAAATTTGTTGATATATTGCTTTTGATAATTTCACAGGCTGAGCCTGGAGGAAGAGAATGAATATGTATTCTACAAACGAGATTCATAACTAGGGCGGAAAGGAAGGAGGAGAAGCCGGAAGTGATGAAAGAGGAGAAATAATTTCCATTGACTTGTGACTTATTTCCATTGCTTTACTTTCTTTCCATCTCTCTCTCTCTCTCTCTCTCTCTCTCTCTCTCTCTCTCTCTCTGTGTGTATCTCTGTCTCTCTCTGTCTAACTACCTATCTATCACCTCCCAATTTCTTAAAGAAAAAAGAGAATAAAGAAAAAAGACTATAAAAGTCTATTCCACCCCAATGATTTTAGGGTGAATTTGGCCTATACAGCCTATTTTCGTGATTCGATTTCTTGCCAAGGTCTGGAGTACAGCGCTGAAATTTGATAAAATTTGACATGATTACTTGGAAAAGTCTAAATATTTGCTCTGAACTTTGATAAGATCCTGGACCTATTTCTTAGAAAGGCCTGGGTTTCAGAGATGATTCAGTCGTGACTCGATTTATTGGATAAGTCTAGATAGTGACCCCTGTAATGCTGACTTGAGAATGTTTCAGCTTGTTACATGCCTCCTTAATCTTTTCTCAAGTTTTCACATGGCCAATCTAACCTTCTCCTTAGGCTGATTGATGGCCGCTAACCTGCGCTAAGGCAGGTAATCTCTGATAAAGGATATGTTCGACGCAAGAAAAAAGGAAAGATAACCCCACACAGCAAGGCGAACAGCTGTCTGTAGGATTCAACCAGGTAAGGTGAGTGAAATTTCCGACTTAATTGTTTCATTTTGGTATCTTGCCACATCAGATCAAAATCACTTTTTCACTCAAATTTAGCATGCAAACTGTAAAATATTTCTAATTCGTTTGCACTCCCCAAAATAAAAAAAAAAACATTAAAAAAAAGGAAGGAAAAACAAATAGAACCCCCCCTCCGCCCCCCCTTTTTTTTCCCCACAAAAAAAAACAAAAACCAACCAACCAACCAAAAAAAAAAAAAAAACAAAGCAAAAAAGCAAAACAAAAAACAAACAAAAAAAAAAATAATAGAAAAATAAAAAGGAAAAGGAAAAATAATAAAACACTACGACACAAAACAAGAAAGCAACTCCTTCCCCCTCCCCCTTTTAGACTGATTCCGGACACATTGTCCGTACCACAGGTTAATGAGGACGGGCAGATATCCCGACAGTGCAGATACGAAACTTTTCTGTCCTTTCGTTTCTGCCGTCTCTAAGGTCAGTCAGCATATTATTTTGGATACCAACAAACTTTTATTGCCATGACAACAAAATGAACAAGCTTAAAACAGGTACCCTACCAGCATTTTTCCCGGTTCATTATATAAAATGTAAAACTTGCGTGGCAAATTTCCAACTGATATTTTAGTCAACAATTTTCCAGGCTTCACAATACACCTGTACAGAAAATGGAGAAACTATGACGATCCTACCTAGATTACAGCCTGGAATCGACCTCTTTCCGATAAGGACTGATGCCTTTACGAGATTACTCAAACTACCGTTTTTCATTATCAAAACTAAAAAAAAATCACTTAAATAATATGAGACATTCACAAACTTTCTTTATGAATTTATAAATACAGGAAAACTGCTCCAAAAAATGCAGCTGATAATAACCTTGCTAGACACCTAAACCTAGAACGTCTGATTAAAACGCCCGAATAGTGCAGTGACAATGGAACCGTTTAGTTTATTTGAAACAGGATAGTGCTGGATCTAAAGATTTGCAAAATATCTTTTTTCGTGATTTGAATTAATATAATCATTTGTCGAAGTCAAATTTAATCAATGCCTAGCTAGTCCAAAGCATTATTGGCACAATATCGTAGATCTAGATCAAGTCTATGACAGATCAATTGCCTAATTTTGGAAATTGCAATTTTAAAGTCATGTAGTAGTAGTAGTAGTAGTAGTAGTAGTAGTAGTAGTAGTAGTAGTAGTAGTAGTAGTAGTAGTAGTAGTAGTAGTAGTAGTAGTAGTAGTAGTAGGAGTAGTAGTAGTAGTAGTAGTAGTAGTAGTAGTAGTAGTAGTAGTAGTAGTAGTAGTAGTAGTAGTAGTAGTAGTAGTAGTAGTAGTAGTAGTAGTAGTAGTAGTAGTAGGAGTAGTAGGAGTGGGAGTGGGAGTAGGAGTAGGAGTAGGAGTAGGAGTAGGAGTAGTAGTAGTAGTAGTAGTAGTAGTAGTAGTAGTAGTAGTAGTAGTAGTAGTAGTAGTAGTAGTAGTAGTAGAGTCAACTGAAGAGCAGGCGGACCCTCACGGTTCCTTTTAACACAGAAGATTAACAAATTGAACTGTGCTTATATAATTTGACTCCAAACCTTTTCTAATTTGAAAAAGAAAAAGAAGTATAAAATTTTTGCTGGGAAATAAAGGAAAAGAAAGTCTGTCGAGTACCTCGAAAAGTTTTCGAACAAGAAAAACCGAACAAAATAGAACCAACCGACACCAACACTCTCTCTCATACACACACAATGATCTCATTTTTCCTATATTTAAAACTTGTAGGCAGTAACACTTAAAAACATTTTTTGCAAACTTCAAAAATGTGCAATTGCGATGAAAGCAATATAATTCTAAATTTTTAGGAAATTTTTCTTCACAATATTCCACCTTATAAAATAAGGTTTCCATCTTCTTTAACGAAAACAGTTATGGCGTCACCAGAAATTTACAAAAATACTCGGGTCATGCCGAAATGTTATCCGTGATTATGTGTAACCTCTATTTTGTGATCTATACTATATTGTTGATGTAATTTGTCTTTGGAAGCAATCTACCGATCTTTAATTTATGAAACAAAATTAGATCTTGGCAGCCAGCTGATGCACAATCATCGAAAGAGTAAATTTGAGATTTGAGACTAAGTTCAAAGTGTCAGAAAGCCTGCGCAATGCTACTTGGATTAAAAAAAAGTGGCTCAGCTTTGAGTTCATGTCGCTAAATAATTCAATGGCGCAACTTTAATGCACAGATCTATCACACGAAATTTTAAAACACCTCTGTCTTCATTGATGCCACGCATTAGACCGTTTCCTGAATTTAACCATGCATTTTTCATCAGATACCACTTAAAGACAAAAGGGCCCATTAATTTTTCGAGAACTTTCCTCTATCAACACCTAAATGAGTTTTTGTGTGAAGCTATATGAAATAGAAACCTACACTTTAAAGATTTACACATTAGCTAATGTCATGGCAATTAATTTCAGGTTTACTAAAAGCTGCAACCTTTGTGATTAATCTTTCCACAGAATATTTTTACCTTAAAAACCATGAGAAAAAAAAATTAATTTCAATTATGTAATCTAAATTGCTACAAATGAAGCCAATCGGGATTGCTGTGTAATTGTGTGTGTAGATTCCCCGTCTTCCAGATTAGGCCTACTTGTATAGGTCATCATTAAAATCATCTGAAACTTGCCTGAAACATCCCTGCTCTGCTAGAACTATGTTTGTGACTTTCCGGAGCCACACAAGTCCGCATTGCACAATATTCTCCAGCAATTTTTGAAAAAAAAAACCTCAGAGTGAGTCTTTGGAAAGAATAGTTTTTGTGAAGTATAATTATCAGCGTGGTTGTAACCCTTTCCTATCAATGTATCAGAATCCTTCCAAGCGTGGTCATAATCCTTTCCTATCAATGTATCAGAATCCTTCCAAGCGTGGTCATAATCCTTTCCTATCAATGTATCAGAATCCTTCCAAGCGTGGTCATAATCCTTTCCTTTCAATGTATCAGAATCCTTCCAAGCGTGGTCATAATACTTTCCTATCAATGTATCAGAATCCTTCCAAGCGTGGTCATAATGCTTTCCTATCAATGTATCAGAATCCTTCCAAGCGTGGTCATAATGCTTTCCTATCAATGTATCAGAATCCTTCCAAGCGTGGTCATAATCCTTTTCTACCATTGTATTAGAATCATTCCTAGCGTGATTATAACCCTTTCCTATTTATGTATTTTAACTATCTAAGCGTGATTATAATCCTTTCCTCTCTATGCATTTGAACCATTTCAGCCTCAATATCTGCGGGAACCCCTTTGATACTCAGCTCAAAGGTGATATACATCTTGTACATGGTTATTTATTTTCGTGAAATCTGATTATTGTACCATTTTTTGCATTCCTTTAGTATACCTATTTCTTTTCTTAGTCTTACCTCTGCAATATCCCTGCACCATTTCATACTCGACTACTGTTCAATTTTCTTTTATAACAATGATTTTTAGTTTGCCTTCGAGAACCATTGCTTGCTTAATTTCCACATGTTTTTTTCCTCCTTGCATTCAAATTACGCACACAAACTGTAGAAAGCCATTTAAATCTTGAATTAATGAAATATCACTTTAAGTAAACAATAACAATATATATCTTGTCATTCATCTCTCGACCATGGCATTGAGGCAATGTTTCCAAGGCGGCAGGAAAGCGGAGAGGCGAAAATGACAGAAATCATGCAAATTTAAGATGGAAAGTATGTGCATCTTTGTAACATTGTCTTTTGAGGATTTGCAAAATCATTATTTTTTTTTTGCAAACTTAATTTTAACCGTGGTAAAGTTTTAGATATGTAAGTCTCCGTGTGTATTGTTTTTAAAAACTTAAAGGCGTTTATCACCATAGATATTGTGAGAAGGAGCGGTATAGTAGCACTTATAATAGACCCGAAATCTCTTTAAAAAATCCAATAGTTTTATTGATAGAAACACGAATGGGAAGAACAATTTAGTTGTTGCTGACGCACGCCATCTTTGGTGTTATAATTTATAATTATAGAACTTGAACATGGATATAGAAAAAAGGCTTCAAGAGGGAAGCGGACCTTAAATGGTATTGTGGATGTGGGCTTGACTAACCTAGGTCTTGAATGGGTTGTGTTGTAGACTTAAGTATGAATAATTGAATATTGACGAGCAATAGAACGAATGCTGATACATGTAGTGCAGTCTTGAAACAATCTCGTGGACAAAAAATCAATAAAGAAATGGGCGTATAAGAAGAGTGTGACAAATATGACTCTCTTTTTTCTAAATTTAATTATATATATATATATATATATATATATATATTAAAGAGAGAGAGAGAGAGAGAGAGAGAGAGAGAGAGAGAGAGAGAGAGAGAGAGAGAGAGAGAGAGAGAGAGAGAGAGAGAGAGAAAGAATAGAATATCGAATCAATCATGAACTTAATTGCAAATAATGGTAATAATACATTTTCCATAAGGAACAATTTCCTGTACAAGTATAATTATACCTGTTTTGAAATAGTATAAGGCAAGGAGCCGCCCTCTGGCAAATTTTGTTTTTATTTGATAATATAGCAATAATAATTATTACTTATGTGATCTTCTTTAACAAACCTTCATGGTAGATCATAAATAAGAATTTTCGATCATTCGATATTCAAAGCAGATAAGATAGCTGGCATTCTGCCTCATTAATTTCTCTTCGTGATCAAATCTCTTTTAGCCCATATCTCACTATCTTTCCTGTTTAGCTTCAAAGGGGCAAAAACAAAACCAACCAACTTTTCGTAACCGTCACCTTGCCTGAAATTCAGAAACCGGGCTAGAAATCAAGATGCAGAACCAAAAGTAGGTCACTATCCTGACTTCCACTGGTTTAATCATTGTTATTCTGAGAACGTGGTCAAACTTTTGAGTGTCAAGAAAATAATCCACATTGATCAATACGACAGGCATCCTGAAACACTGCTGTGATCTCACTAAGATTTCTTTTTTCGAAAGAGACCAACAAAAAATCCGAGGCTATAGCTTTCATTTGATGTCATGTTGTCTTTAAACCTCCATCCTGACTTTTTACCTTAGCCTTATTCGATAAAGACAACAATTATACTCGTCAAGCTCATAATTTATCAACACAAAATATTAGGAAAAACCGAAACTGAAGAACGTGGCATTTTTACATGTGAATTAACAAATTAACGTAATTAATTTTCATGGAGTTTAAGTAAGTTTATTTTCTTTAGCATGCTTTGATCAAAACATTTAAATTTCAACCTGGGGTCACCAAAGGAAAAAAAAAATACAATAATGGCGTATGGATATCTGTACCAGCAATACTTCTAAAGGTAGTTATTGATTCAATCCTACTGAAATGGCTCTGTATTAACATATGGCTGTATACCACAGAAAACTTTATTGCGATAACCAAAAATGGTAAAGCCTTGTTGGCACTGTAGTATTAAAAAGGCGTAAACATATTGTTTTCTTTAGCTCAGAATGAGGCTACAAAACATCTACAGGTGATTTTTTAGTGTTTGAATCTGAAAAATTGAACGAATGCGCAAAGAATGTGTTTATTTCATGTTGGCCTCATAGACAGAAGTTTTGCTAAATATTATCAAATGATATCTATGGCACTAATAGAATTTGCCGTCTACTACCTGCATCAGCAGATTCGCTTTCAACAAAACGGGCTGAAATATGTTAAGCTAAAACACAGTTGTGATATACTTAAAATATAGTGCATGAACCCCCAGAAAATAATATAATAAAATATCTTATGAATTTTTTACAGATGAAAATTGAATTCAAATGCGTGAACTACTTGTTGGAAAATATTTTTTTTTCATTTTTTTTTCTTTACGTGACGTTTCGATTCCAGCCACAGGTTCTGAGGTTAAACTCCTAAAAAAGCCCCAAGTTGCCTAAAGACAACAAAGATATCAGCAAGCAGACTCAAGTTTCCATCTCTCAGCTGCTCTAAGCTTGTTCTGTCACGTGTAGCTTCAGTTTTTGGCCCTTGAAAACTAGGAATGTTGCAAATAAAACTTTATTTAAAAACAAGAACAAACAAGCAAAAAAAAAACAAAAAAAAACCAAGCTGCTTTTCAACCCTGTACAGGGAGAAAAAAAACCCAAAGTATAAAACATTTTTAATAAACAGGAAATACGGCCTAGAATGACATGATGTATCTATGAAACGGAAAACTAAGAAACGATGTTTTAAAAAAGAGAATAAAAGTTATAAAAAGAAATCTTCTTCTTATAGCTGACTAAGAAAATATTTACCGACTTTCAACAAACCAAATACTATTGTTTTATGTTTTAAAAATATCTCCACTGTTTTCTGTTTACTTTCAAATTTACAGTCCGCATGAAGTGGGATGAAACAATAATATTACCTGAAATGACCACCATTGATGTCAGAGATATATTTCTTAGATTTGTTTATTCGATATACTATTCCCATTTTTCATTTTGTTAAAGATAACAAACGAATTATCGCAGTGCTGATAACACCTCTGTAAGCTCGTACCGTCTCGCATGATTTCGATTTGCCGACCTTGAAATCTAGGAATGTTAAAACTACAAAATTTTAGGGAAATAAAAAAAAAACCCAAGCGTCTGTTCAACACATACAGGAAAAAGATCAGCAAAGGACATCAAAGGCTTCTATTAATGGAATATACTTAATATCCGTCTTTACCATACAGAAGAATGAGGTAACAGATAATGAAAAGTAATGTATAACAGATTTGAAGAACCTTGAAGTACCACGGTTATGTAGGGTATGATTGTGTTCAATGGAAAAGAAAACTTACAGAAGATAATAGTTTAGAATAATCGTCCCGAAATTCCTTCCTCTTCTAGAGTGGCTAACAAAACAATGAACTGCAGCAAAACTGAGCACTCTTGTTCTTTGTTCTAAAACTACTTTAGTGGTTTCTGTTTAGTTTAACACTTATTATCGCATGCGTTTTTTTTTATGGAAATAAGTTATCATTGAGCGTCATCAACTTCAGACAAAACATTACTTTCCTTCAACTTTTAAGTTACATATATCAATCACATTTTGCACATTTTTCTTTTTTATATTCAATATGTTTTGTATTTGATCAGGCCTAAAAAATTTATCTTACATTTTGAAACTTAAGTATAAAAATTGCGCATATGCATTGTCATAGTGCTTATAACTTTAGAAAATTCCATTTTATGATTCTTATTTTTTTTCCATTTAACCACACTTTTGCAAGATATAATTGGGAGAAAATTATAATGACCCACTAAAACAATATTATTTCTCAGAGGCGGAAGTTTACTTTTTGTAAATGTCCTATAATTACAACTCGAATAAAATCATATTTATTCCATCACGAATGCCTTTAGTGGGTTGAGAAAAAGTTGATCTGTCGGAATCTAAGATGGGGAATGTTATAATGCGAGAAAAACATTGGAATGTTTGAGAGTTCGCTAACTTTTTCCCATCAGATCGAGAAATTGAACCTTAAGAAAAGCGCATAGATTAAAATGGGATACCCGTGATTTTAATATAATCTGCACCCTTCCGGCCGGAACAGATGTGTTTCTGATTCTTGCAGAAATGGCTTGGATCAATCCGACAAGCACGCAGAAAACTAAGAGAAAGCAACTGTTATTTTGTCTACGAAACGAATAGTTCTGCCCACTGAGAGAAACTTAGATCTGAACACTCGAGTTCATAAAACATTTCGCTTAAACAAATCTATGTAAATGATTATTCCTTAGGGACAGATAAGGACGTTTGAAGTGACTCTCATAAGTTGGATAATGAAATTGATTTAGAAGCCAATCCCGTATTCAATTATACAAATCTTGCGTCGCACTCAAAACGAATTTTAAAAGTTATTAAAAGGATCCACAAACACCAATATATTAAGATCATTTATTTCGTGAAGATTTCCAAATAAGATACGCTTTTAACAATGTTTTAACATCAAACAATCTAACAAGAAAGGAAAATATTTTGCTTATGTAGCGTTTAAAAGCCTTCCGATGAGTGATAAAGAAAGATCTGTAAAGAGTATCTTAAAAGCTACATTGACAATGGAATATAGAATAAAAAAAATATAACAGAGTGTGGTTTGATTTAAAAGGCGATGATTTTTGTAAAGGAACAATGCAGTATTTAGATTTTTGTCTAGAACTTTATTTTTTTAAAACATTAAGCTCAATACATTTGCACGTAACCGTTAAAAATTTTAATAGATGAAAAAGTCTATGCATCAATGTTACATCTTCGGCTAAAATGTCAACATGAGCAACTGTTTGCAAAATATCTGTTATTTTTTTTTTTTATTCTGTGATTTTTTTTTGCAACTGACGCATTATATTTTACATAACGTGTTCATTGCATATTTATTTCTTCTACATTGTATAAAGATTTAATCTTAATTTCCGCCCCTCACGATTTTTTTGTTTTGTTACTAACTTCTGTACTGTAAAAACACAAATGTATGTATAATGAAGTAAAAATGAGGGTTTCAGTCTAATTATATATATATATATTTATACATATATTATTTAGATGTATCTAATTATATATATAAATATATACACACACACATATATATATATATATTTATAAAAATTGTCTGACCTAGTTATTTGGTCCACAACTTGGAAACTTCGAAGTCGTGGGCCGCATAACTAGGTAGGACAATTTTTTTTCTAAATATACCACGCTCCTTATTTGTCGAGCACTGTTTTTTTATTATTTTATTTGACACACAACTACATATATGTATTCACACTGAGCGAAACGGTGCAGCATAATTTGAAAATTAAGCAATGGCCTAATGTTGGCAGAAATTAAAATTTGGAACATCTTTTTGCTTAATATGCACATCGGACAATTTTCTGTCTAATTATCACATTAGGCAATTATTCGCTTGGAGCGTAACATCTCCCAATAATAAAGTCAGCCGGAAAATGAGGACTATCTAACCGACCATTTCTAGACCAACCAGGCACGTCAAGTTTGGCTTAAAGATGCACATTGCACTGAAGATTGGAATCTTAATATTTGTTTTCACCTAAATAGCGTTTCTTGAAGATTAGAATAAAAAAAATGTGGTTATTAGTATACACATACTTCCTATAGGCTCAACTGGGCATATACTCGTATAACAGGAACGAAACTGAAAGTAGGCCTGCAATGTAGGCAGCGGCAGTTATGAAACTGCCTGGAATAGATCCACATGTTTTAGTGTAGGATCTAAATCAAGAATCTTAAAATGTTGTTTGGACATAGATTCTAGACCTAGATATTTACAGCAGCTAGATTCAAATCAAAAGATGAGATCTAGATAGATTTAGGTTTCACCTCTTCAGCTTAGAATTTCAAGAGGATTTAAGGTCTAGAGGTCTAGATTCTAGGTAAAGATAGGTGGAAGCATAACTATCTTTAGATCATGTAAGTAAAAAGATAAATATTAAGACCATTTATAAGCCTATTTAATAGACACACGCACCTCAGTCCCGGCAAATTGACACCAGGGGATGGGCTCTCCTTAGTCCTCTTTCGATCTGCATTCTTCGACGTTGTCCAAAATGCGCCACGAGCAGTTACCTACTAACGGTATAGATGAGCTCCACCTGCAGAGCTTTTACGCTTAAAAATCAAGTTGAACATATTACTTTGTTATCTCAATTAGCACAAGCTAATTATGATTATCTTACGCTATCAACTAAGCAAAGACAAAAATGTCCAAATAGCTTTAGGGTGTCTGTATACTATTTTTTTGTTTCTAGAGGGGAAAGACCCATAAAGCTAATTTGTACAAAACGTGATGAACGCTTCTTTCTTTCTTCACCTTCCATGGTTGACACTGACACCTATAAAAACTTGGCTGTGTGTAAAGCACGTGTATGTGAAATAGGTAGCTTCCCTGATGGAATGCGGATAAGGTAAAGAGTGCAGCTCTGGTATACCGAGTTATGTGCATTGCGCAACAGCATTGTGAACTGGAATCCCCAGTGGGGCCTCAGGCTAGAGACAAATACAAAGTTATTTTGGGAACATAACTATAATTATGATGCTATTTACGAAATGATCTTTTCGTTTCTGAGTTTTTTCAAGACAAGATATTTTTATCATTATACAACAGAAACGGTTTTGTCAGTCCTGAAAGACAAAAGGATAGCACTTTCCAAATTTTTTAAATAGAAATAAAACAAGCAATTATTAGAAATTACAGCTAAGTTATAAATGGATTTTATCACTATATTATAAGCCTCTGATCTTTGATCAGAACAGTGGCATAAAATTTGATCTAGATGTACCAATCGAGTAGAATTTCTCCCTTGGCCGTACATTATCACACACTTTTTCAAGAGCTCAAGAGAGGAACTTAACCGCCACTGACTTGAAAACAACGGACGTTACGGAATATTCTTGAGGCCTGATATATAGAATGGTTTGTTTCACAGTTAAACACACATATATATATATATATGTGTGTGTGTGTGTGTGTGTTTGTTTTATTAAAAGAATGCTAAAGTTTATTATATATATATATGTGTGTGTGTGTATCTTAAGTGAAGAATATTCCCGTTTATTCATCTGGAGACCAGATTTTGATATGGTTGTCCAGGTAATGTTCGAGTGATTGGTGGCCTTGTTAATTTACTCACATATGTTGATGAATGATCCTCATAGTACAATGAAAGAAATTTTTAAAAAATTGAAAAAAAAAAAAAAACAACCTCTGCATGGGCATCCATACTTGTAGCTTTTACTTTGTGGAATTTCGAGTTGTTTTGCAAAAATTCCGTTTAGTAGGTACCAATGGTAAAACGCAGAATTAGTTTTTTACTAATCGATTTAAACAATGCAGGTGGCTGATCAAAGACATTTGAATAGAGGACTTAATAATAGCTTCACTAAGCTTTTGTTGGTAAGATTTATCAGCAGCAAAAGGGCTTTAGTCCTAGCTCTTTAACGCTTAGCAATGACTAAAAGGAGGAATTTGAGAAAGTTCTCACTTTGAGACGCTGTAACATAAATGTGTTGTTAAAAATCACGTATTTTAAGAAACGATTTAACAATGTTAATGCAAAGATAACTTAAAGATAATTGAAATGGTTGCAGCTGAAATTGATTGCTATCGCATTTTCCACAGTTGCAGTGTACGAAAGCTAAAGCTATGTTGTAATTGAAAACTGGTTGAGGGAGTACGCGTGTCACGATGATGTATTAAGCCCTTTGATTCTCCATTACCGGTGTACCTGTTATTTAGATAGATGATGCTCAAAGCACCAGATTGAAAAAATAACATCTAAGGCCACAGCATTCTTGGGATCAAAGGGGAGCGTCAAAAATAGCGATAGATACAAATAAAATGGAGGAATTTAAAGAAAATGTGTAAAACATGAGAGTGCATCAAGCATCGTATCTAAATAAACAGTGGAACGACAGTCAGTTAAGATAAGGGGGCGCGAAGAAATTCAAAATTCCTGAGGAAACATGCCGTAGCGAACGCAGAGCAATTGGATAGAGCCAGGATTGGCAGAGTAAAAAATTACAGAATAAAAAGGACAAAAACAAAGGCTTTCTGGCCGCGTTAGACGCTGCAGTCACACCAAGTTAGATCTAGCGATACCAGAGATGTATAGGTTAGTGATTGAGACTGTGATAGGGTGAATAGCAACAGCGTTCACGAACCTTTAAGCAGCAAGACAACCAGAAATAGGTCGATAATAGGGGAAATAACAGATGGTATAGCCAGGCTAAACATCTAGCTGGCATCATTATTCCAAACCATTTTCACGGATCATTATGGAAATCATAATTCAGGTGTACAACTTCCAGCTGTATTGATCCTTTCATTCTCTACACACACCAAATCACCTAAAGTGCATCATAATTATGAAGCAGCTCAATATTCAGCTTACTTTGTCGTGATAATGAACTTATTTACACTGGGAGCAAATTTATATCATCTTATAGGATAAGAACTGGAAACTTTGCATCTGTCATGCGAACACGTTTAATATCTATATAACCAACTTCAATTGCTTGTTGCGCTTTATGTGAAAATCCCAACGAGAACTGTTACAGTAGGCCTAGCTGTAAATTGTTTAATATCGCCCAGGTCTCTCAGTAGGGAGCGCAAGCGAGAAGCCATTTTCAGTTAAAACATTAACGTTACTAATCTTAACCCAAAAATCGCCCCGGCTGATGTATTCAATAAGATTGTTACAGAAATTTTATTCATTTATTTCCTTGGTTATCAATCATTCTGAATTTCCACACCGACAAATTTGTGGAGATCCGAACTAGTGAGAAAAATCGTAATCATATCAAAATAAAAATCAGTTTGTCATAGGCCTTATTTTTTGCTCAATATTGAACATTAAAACTTGTCATTTTTGTGGTCCTCTTACGCTATAAAGATATTAAGGTAATTCAATAATTAGTCCGAACGATACTGGTAATTGTAAAATGTATGCATGGTTCCTTTTGACATTTCACAAGTTCACATAAAAAAGGAGAGGAATATTTTGTTGTTAACACGACTTAGGAATAAATCGATTATGTTTTTCAGTAACAATCCTTGAAAGCTATCTTATGATTCGATACACCATTCAAAGTACATCACAGTGAGCTAAGATTTCTCTATTATTCAGCCACATAAAAATTTTCTCACCTTATATATATATATATATATATATATATATATATATATATATATATATATATATGCGACTTATAATTAACTTACCATTTACTTTCATCTCTTAATCATAATTTCAAGTCTCATTACGCAGATCTGCTTCCCATTAAAAATATGTTATTCAGCAACAGTTATAATTCATATACAGTCATTTCATATACGTCTTCAGTAGGAAGTTTCAACTTGAAACACACAATTTCCAATCCTTATTTATTTATCTACTTACTGTTTCAGCAAATTGAAAATCCTGACATAATTTCAGAAAAGTTCAATTTATTACCGTACATAATAATTTTCCCAATGAACAAAACTCCAAATGTATTGTTGTAAAGATGAACCATATTGGTGTGTGCGATCAGTTTTTATCAGACCGAGTGTGTGGACTGGTGGTTGCTGGGCATATCGAGCCGCTCAGCGAATGAATCAAGAGAAGAAAGTGATACATGCCACAGAGATGGCAATCTTACTACTGGCCCAACTACTACCGACCACTGCTCCTCGCCCGCATGTCAATATTATCTCGACTGATGCCGGCCTTTCTGAAGTAACGAGATTCCAAATGGCTCACCTCTGGTATTCTGGGAGATGGGACAACAGCTGGTTTTTGTGCAGTCCTGTTGGTGCAGGGCTACCACAGAGGACAGATCTACTGAGGCTGATGGCACGGACATACTGTGACAGTCGATACACTAAGCATGAAATCGTTAGTTTTATTTTGATTTTCGAATATAGGTCTAGATAATCGAAATCTTTACACTCATAAAGATTATAGAAAAAATACTGTATGCGCCTATTTCACAATGTATATCGACGGTTGGTTTTCAGTTTTTCAACTAGAACTGAGTTCATGAATCAAATGGAGAAGTATTTAATCAATATGTTACAACGTGCCATAGAATGCTTCTTGTTCTAAATAAGAAAGAAAAAAAACCCCACCAAAGTGGAGAGGTTAAATTATGTAGGTCAAGCTTGCTTGACTAACTGTTAAAGAAATTTTAAGCCCAAGTTCTGCAACCTCACAAAAGATGACCATTTTTCCCCTATTTTCACTTCAATCCTAGTTCCAATCGTAGCTGAGTGCTTCGGTAATTTTAAGATCTTACAAGGATAAATTCCTGAATGGAAAGCAGTAATGGAAGATTTCACTGAGATAAATTATGACAATAAAATATACTAGACCGCAGGACATTACATTATCACTTCAAAAACCGTTAAGATGTCCTGTACTGCAAACTATAAAGACAGAGACGGAGGGAATGATAAGGAAAGGAGAGGGAAACAGTGAGGGAAGCAAAGCGGGAGAAAGATTTAAAAAACAAATGGATGGGGCGGCTGTATGTGTGTGTTACAGAGATAAAAAACAGTGAGAAAGAAAAAAAAATGAGAGATACCCTAACCATCTGCAAAAATTAACAGTACACAAAAGCAAGACACTGCATGTAAGTTGAGACGTACAAATATAATTATGCAAAAACTATAGGGCAAACGAGGACAAATTCCACACTGAATCTGAAAAGAATTGTTCATGTGGCAGCAAGGAGTGCCATCCATCTAAAAATCACAATCCTCCAAGTTCAAGCTGGTAAGTTTACCTGTCTAAAAGGTTTTCTAGGCAAGTTTCAAACTAACAGCTTGCACACAGTAATTCTCGATGTTTTGAAGGAAGTGAGCAGGTTGCAGACACGCGTCACAGCTGCAAAGCTTTGTTCGTGAAAAGATGGCTCTTTCCTGTCGCTGACCTAAAACAAACGATACAGATTTCCCTAACCGTGTAATCAAGACTCTAGTATTGTAGTTAAATAGGAAGCTGTCTATAGCAATTTGAGGAGAGAGAGAGAGAGAGAGAGAGAGAGAGAGAGAGAGAGAGAGAGAGAGAGAGAGAGAGAGAGAGAGAGAGAGAGAGAGAGAGAGAGAGAGGAGAAAGAAAGGAAAAGGACAAGTATAGAGAAAAGAGATAAAAAAGAGAGGAAATATCAAATTTCAACATAATGATAGACTAAAATAGAACACTAAAAAAACAACAACATAAAACCAGCTACATGGGGGAAAAGTTTACCAGTTTATAAGAATAAGATTTTTTTTTAATAACACAAGAATCTTCAGTAATCTTGATACAAAATAAACCTTGAAAAGCCAGACAGCTCCCCTAGGAAGACCTGCGACTAACATGCAGAACAGTTTGAAGCCTAGAACGGCATGCTTTACATTCTCTCCTCTGAAAGGAGCGTCAGGTAATCTCACCAAGAAAATATGGAAGGAAGGGGCATAAAATGTACATGTACTGGTATAAAAATTGCGCATTAAAGATACACGATTTCCGGTCTGACAAACATAAAGATTAGTTTATTTGTTAAGAAGATTTGCATGGAATTGCGAACCGCCGTGTTTTACATGGAAACATTGAGAACTGGGGAAATTATGGCCATCAAAGATAATCAGCTTATACTGGAAATTTATTTCTCTTTTTATTCTTACACTTTCAATCAGCAGTTTGTGGCTTGCTCATAAATATGGAAAATATGGAAAAGAAAAATTAGTTTTCTCCCTGTTTGACATAATGTATTAGCCTTTTTACCGATAACTGTACCAATCCATCACGCAGAAGATAAAACAAGATAATCAACCCACCCGTCTTCTAATATTTACAAGAATCAAAGTTGCAGCCTTGTAACACCAGCTATAAATCCATTAACAAAGAAAGAGAAAAACAATAAAAATTGTGCAAATCGAAAAAATTGTAGTACTTGTTAATGATGGTCATAGATACCGAAAGACGGCAATTTTCAACCTGCCCGGGAATAACGGTATGGTGCTATAACCTGCCCGGGAATAACGGTATGGTGCTATAACCTGCCCGGGAATAACGGTATGGTGCTATAACCTGCCCGGGAATAACGGTATGGTGCTATAACTACTTCGCATTTAAAGAAAAGGCCCTTATAACAGCCTTGTGCCAAGACCTTAGACTGGTGTGTTTCCGTTAAACCTTTAATATCACCGTTTATAAGGCCTAATCTTTCTTCATCTTAACATCACCACTTATAAGGCACAATCTCTTTTGAACTTAATATCACCATTTACTGGGCCTAACCTTCCTTGATCTTAATAGCACCAATCATAGGGCCTAATCTTTTTTTTATCCTAATATCACCACTTACTGGGCCTAATCTTTCTTGATCTTAATATCGCCACTCATAGGGCGTAATATTTCTTGATCTTGATTCAATAAAAAAAGTAAAGTAAAAGAGATCAAGATCAACACGCTGTATCGAGCACGCATTAACCGGTAATTCGTGACTAACGAAAGTCAATTGATGAACAACACTTAGAGTTATGTCGATAACGCTGTCACCAACTGTCAAGTCTTTTGAAAGATCACATGATCTTTTAACCTTTCGATAGATCAGATTAAAGAAGATGCTTTGGGGAAGAAAAAAAACAAGCAGGTAGAGATAGCATGCACAACTGAGAGAAAAAGAGAAGGAAGAGGAAACGTGTAATTTTGGAGCGATAGAGAGAAAAACAAGGAGAGAGACAAGAAGAAAGAGAAAAGATATGAATTAAAAGAGCTTGGCTACTTTTTAACGATTTCATCTCAAGAAATCTATGTATCGACCTCAATTGAATAAAACATCTGATAAATTTGATCCAGAATTTTAACTGTATTTTTTTAAATGTGTAGACAATTGAAACGCATCGGAGTAATTTTACAACTTTTTCATGTCAAGAATGCTTCCTAATCATCATGTGTAACTATGACTCATCTATAGCGACTTTCAAAACCGAAGACACTTCAAATCTATGTTGAAGATTTCTTGTCATAACTAGAAGGTTATTTATTTCAAACAAAAAGATTAAGTCGGTTTGCATAGTTTAATACAGTTTCCGGTAATTAACGTCAGGAATATCAATCTGTTCTGTGCAATACCTACCCTGGCTGTGGACGTTGGGTCAGTGGAGGGAGCCACCTGTATGCCCAGGCGGAAGTGAGGTGCGGCTTCCAGCCATGCGCACTAAGTGCTAAGCTTGTCCTGTTGGTGCAGACGTTTGTCGGTGATCGAAACGCAAGAGACTGGCGCCGCTGGAGATCAAGATTTCTTTTAAACCAATAACGAAAACAAAGAATCAGAATGAGGCTGAGCTCTTCCGTTATAAACAATGCCCTGCCTGACAGACTGGGAAAATAAATGCTCAACTTGATGAATTATTATAAGAAGGCACCTCGGTAAACATTTATATTTCTAAATATGACAGTCAAGCTGCACAAACAAAAAAAAAACCAAACAAAGGAACAAATTTTCATAGAAATATCTGATTGGTAAAATATCAAGGTATGTAAAAGCAAACCTAATTTCATTTGTTTTGGGGATGCTAGATTCGCACACGAAAGAGAAAAAACAAAACAAAAACAATTTCTTAAGCTCACAGCAAAGGAACAACGAAATTTAACATATAAATAAGCAAATAAGCTCAAAAAGAAAAGAAAAAAGACAAACTACAAACCCCCAAACAAAATCATTTATAGACCGCACATTTTCAAATGGTAGGTAACATCTTCGCACAACTCAAGGTGGACGTGTGGTCATCCGATCAATAATGGTCATGATGGTCACCATTCCGCAGCAGACCCACCAGGAGCGATTTCTAAAAAGATGGCCGATAGATCAATATTTGGCGTGAAACAATTATTCCCATCATTAATTTCTATTTTTTTCCTGTTTAATGCAGGTTATGCTAATCAATAGAAGCTGGTGCTGGTTAAAGAAATGATGTCTGAGCTATTTGTGTAACAATTAAAGTTGTGGAGACATTGATAAAAGTGGTTCTACATGACAAGAGTGAGGAAAGTGAGGGGAAGAACGAAAGAATCCACTTCAGACACTCAGCTTGCTGTAGCTCTGTAACTTTGCCAACTTCTACATCGAAGGCACCAGACGCAGTCTCCAGTTCATCTCCACAAGGCATGAGATTAGAACGTGTTTCCATCGCTGTTTCACTCAAACTCTTGTCTTTTATCGACACACATTGAAATTCTCTTGAGAGCTTTTCCGGCTGCAATCTCTTTGCTTGCATTATCTTCAAGTTATGTTTTCAGGGTCATGGTCCCACCTACTCAGTTTATATTTTGGCATCCTCCACTTAACGAGTCCCTTGCTTATATTGAGAAAACATATGATATCAGCAACTTGTTTTAAGAACAGTTCGGGAATGATCTTTTCAAACACCGCAAGAAACAGAGAATCTTGTCTTTGTGTATATACAAAATGCCTCAAATTCTCAAAACCCTCGAGCATATGCTTGGCAGTAATAAAAGAATTTAATGCATTTTACAGAACCACTCAGGTTGCACAGGTGAAACCTTTTTTTTTCTTGTCTTATTTGATTTTCATTTTTTTACCTAAACTCTTAAAACAGACAGGAGAGGAATCTTTCACCAGTCAGGAGCCAGCTTGTTAAGTTTGTAACATTGTAACATGGTAATCTTCTCCTCAGATCTAACCAGGGTGGTTTGGTCTCGACACAGAGGTACGGCAGCTCAGTCATGAATTCACAGCGACACCAATTAACGTTGAAACAGGATGGAGAAGTGTAGGGAGAGAAGGAGGGTAAAACATAGTTTATAGTAGGAAAAGAACACACAGATAGAGAGAATCAATGACACAAAATACGGCAGTTTGAGAGTTGGTATGAGGGTCGAGAAAAATAGAGCAAGAAAGGGAAAGAAGAGAGAGACAGATGAGTAAAAGGAGTGATAAAGAGGAACAGAGTGTGCATGTGTGTATGAGAGAGACGGAACGAGATAGAAAGTAAGATGTAAAGACAGGGAGAACGCTAAATAAATAGAGAGCAAAGAGAGAAAGATAGAGAAATAATGAGACGGAATTCACATAGGCCAAAATAAATGAAGTGATTGATTTCAAATCAAGTTGAGCGCAGTGACAGTTTCGAGAAAAAGTGAGTCATACCTGCGCCGGTCTAGCTCTAAGTTTTGATGACATCCTTGCGGGTATATAGAGTAATATAACATAATATAATTATTGTAATGTGCAAGGGTGTCCATGTAAGAAAAAAATTCTTCTTTTTTTATTTCCAGGTCATAACCTCTGAATATATCAGTTTATTGATCGAGTGACATCAAAATCGGGAGATGACAATTACATGACTGATCGATAACACTTGGTAAAACATAGAGTCCATATCATATTGAAAACGCAAAAATCATTTGATTTAATAATTAAGGTAGACAGTCTGTCCGCCCTGGGAAGAAAGTTGTGGTGAGTTCGTGAGAAGACCCCCCCCCCCCCCAAAAAAAAAAAAAAAAAAAAAAAAACACACACACACAATTAAGTGAGTCTATAAAAAAAAAAACCAAAAAAAGAATTCTGCAATTGATTATGCCACGTTTTTTTTCAAAGACCTGTTATTACTTTTTGTAACTACTAGGGTCAAACATTGGGATACAAAAGTCAGTTATCTTGTCTTTGACCCTATCAATAAGTCGGCAGTTGCTGCTAACGCATGTTCGGTTACTCTACAACTATTCCATCTCTTCTGGCCACATATATCGAAAAAAAAAAGATGCATACCTATGGCTTAAGATGTGGAATGAAATGTGTAAATTTTCTTTTGCGAGTGAAGCATCCCTCCCGAACCAGTTTAGCTCATCTGTGCAAAAGGAACCGACCTACAAGAGCTTCTTCCGTTTCTCTTCCCATTCCCTTACTTTTATTCCTAAAAAGAATAAATAAAAAAAGGTAAAAATAAGCAATCACAGCCAAGGAAAACAAATCAAATAATCTTAAATTGTTCTAAGGAGAACGTAACAAAAGTGATGCTCAAAAACTGTGCTGATCACAGCTGCTCCAGACAGTTGTTCTGTTTTCACGATATCATTATCTGCCATGGTCCAAATACATAACAACAAGAGCAAACACACACACACACACACATAAAACTCCTTTTCCAAGTCTCTATTGGCCTTCTCTGGTGCAATGTCAGCTGAGTTTTGTGTCAATTAGTGGCTTTCGACTAAAAACCACACACGGTGAACGAAAAATGTTTGCATTTCAGCGGGTTGAATTTTAGAGAGACATTTTCCAGATTTCGTCTTTCTCCAGGGAATGCAAAAACCGGCGTGAGAGCCAGCCAAAACCATCAGGGAGGATGTCTGTCGGCCTAGACTTCCAGCCTGGCCTGCAACAAAAGTAGCGCTGTCTCGCCCTAATGGCGTGACATTACTGCTTGTTCCCGGGGCAAAGTAGACAGCTTGTCTGATAAATCTGTCACACTTCGGTACAGAAACTTCTTGTTTTTTCAGTTGGATAAAAATATGAGGAGTTATAAGAATAACACCGTGGTATCAGATAACAGACAAGTGGTGAAAAGCAACAGAGGTTAAAAAAATCACCGCATTCCATCACAATAATTTTGCATGCATTTCTATTGATATGAGCAGGTAAGAAAAGGCCGATGGAAATAAGATAATGGAAAGCATAAACATAGGGATATTGAAACAAAGGAAGAGCACAACAATAGACAGACAAAATGTAGCTGAAGTAACATACTGCACGGGAGGAATAAAGGCTGATTACACAGATAGTATGAGGGTTAATTAAGATACAGATAATATGTTCTTTTGTGTGTTCCTTGATATAGCCCGTACACTACATTTTAGCCTTTTTGTACAAAAAAAAATTAAGCGCCAGTCGGGCAGGGTATACTGAAAAGATGAGGCGCTGCACACATCTAACGTCAGTGTGGGGTTCGAACCTGTGGAGAACATCCCAGTGGATATCAGGGCGGACGCTTGGATCCCACAGCCATAGACAAAGAAATTACGAAAGAGGGTAAAAAAGCGAAAGAAATGAGAAAGCATAAATGAAAGAGAGACGGATGAATAAAAATAGAAAGATACAGGTTGGTAGAAAATCTGAGGCAGAAAAGGAGATGGAGACTCAGAGAGAAAAGAGACAGAGAGAAAAAAAAAAGAGAAAGAGAGGGAGACAAAGACAGAGAGAGAGTAAGAGAAAGAGAGAGATAGATAGATAGATAGATAGATAGATAGATAGGTAGACAGATAGATAGATAGATAGATAGATAGATAGATAGACAGATAGAGAGAGAGAGAGAGAGAGAGAGAGAGAGAGAGAGAGAGAGAGAGAGAGAGAGAGAGAGAGAGAGAGAGAGAGAGAGAGAGGAAGGGTCAAATATAAAGTATAAAAGCATGCACAAAAACATGACAGGAACTCGCGACTTACCGCAGTTATTAAGCATTACTACAAAAACAACCAGAATATCACAAAAAACTGGGAATAGATTATCGATAAAAGGAGATAACTTTAGAAAAGATTTAAAAAAAAAACAAGAAAAAAACAAAACAAACAAAAAACAAAAACCAGAGTGACAACATAAAGTGCAATAATAATAATAATAATAATAATAATAATAATAATAATAATAATAATAATAATAATAATAATAATAATAATAATAATAATAATAATAATAATAATAATAATAATAATAATAATAATAATAATAATAATAATAATAATAATAATAATAATAATAATAATAATAATAATAATAATGATGATGATGATGATGATGGAAAAGGAAGAAGAAGAAACAAGAGGAAAGAAAAAGAAAGAAAGAAAACCAAAATGAGCAGAACATTATGTTCCCAAGATCTACAGTAAAATGGTCAACTGCTGATAGTGAAACAGCCCCATAAACTGCAGGTAGAGAGTCAGATGACCAACAAAGTATTAAGTGGAAGGCAATACTGTTGTATACTGTGGTAATTTAAAAAAAAAAGAAGAGTCATTTGGTTATCTTTTATTTCACACTTTTGAAAACACTTGCAAAAATATTCTCGAATAAAACTTTATTTCTATTTATCTGTGATGCGTTCTCAGAAACTCAAAGCAACTATACTTTTTCTAAGATAAAAAGTTACTTTTTTAACATATTTTTCTTAAAGCCATACTTTTTGTTGATTTGAGGTTTCGTCGATGAAGAAAAATCAAAACAAAAAGACAAAAAAAAAACATAACAAAAGCAAAAAGGAAGTGAATGTTGAAGGAGAACTTTTTTTATTATTATTATTTGAGAAGAAGCGGAGAAAAAGAAGTGAGGGTGTGGTTTCACAAGAAAAAATGATGCTTTTTATACAAAGGTTAATTCAAAGGTACAACCAATCTCAAAATGTCTCATAATAGAAAATTACTTTGAAGAAAATTAATTGGGCACTTCTAAAATAAAAAGCTGAACCAAAGGAGCAATTTTGTGAAAGCTTGGAAAAAAATCTAGTGTTCTCGGAATGATATTTTCCTGAAACATACAATCATAGAGTTCAGTAGAACTAAAGTTGGCAAGTATTGGTTAAAGGCTGTGCCCAAACATTACGATCAGTGTTAAAACACTTGAAATAATTTTTCGAGGGTCGAAATACATTAGCAGAAACTTTTAGATGATCATAGTCTATCGCAATTTCTTTTTTATCCAATATGGATTAGTCTTTTTTTTTTCTTTTCTTTTTTTTTAATTCTGGACGTTGGCATAAAGGAAGATTAAATAAGATAGTAATAAAGATTTAAAAAAATAATCTAGGTAAATATTGTGCGACTAGCTGGATACCCTAAAGATTCTATGAAGGTTTAGATAGAGAACAAGCGCATGCATTTATTCTGGAGTTACTTTTCTAGGTAACAGACATAAAAATACAAATAATTCTAAAACAATATTTCGCCTTTGAAAGATTTAAAGTCTTTACCATAGATCTTTCAATTTCATTTCAATTTGGGGTATCAATATCAGAAGATTCGATCCTATTACAGAGGGCTTTATATATAGCTCTGTAACAATCAACCGTGCCTTCACTTCGTTATTTTGTTTATCAAATATGTTTTCTAAGGGGCTGACTGTCAGAAGATAACACTGTGCTTTTTAAATAAGTCATTGTTTTTTTCTTTTACGTGCTAAATTTTCACAAATTTCCGCACTACCTATCATAGCTTCGAGCCGAGTAAAAGGTTAGTATTGTTCTTTAACCGATGATTGGCGCCCGTGTTTTTCTATCTGGTCTACCATTTTTTCTGCTATCACAAGTATGCCTGGTATTCCTCTGCTATCGATAAGTACAAGATCATAACAAAAACTCATAAATGTTTCCCAAGGTCTTTCATGAATACTAACCATATTCGGTCTATAGCGAACAACCAACAAGGGAGTGCTCTGTTTAAAAATGCAGCGCTACTATTCTGCCTCAGTCTTCACGGGTTTGTAAACAAGACAATGTCAGAGGATGGGAATGTTGATGCGCAGAATTTACAGTGATCATAACTTCATCTCCCCGTCATTCTCTCTCTCTCTCTCTCTCTCTCTCTCTCTCTCTCTCTCTCTCTCTCTCTCTCTCTCTCTCTCTCTCTCTCTCTCTCTCTCTCTCTCTCTCTCTCTCTCTTTCTCATCTCTCTCTCTTATCTCTCTCTCTCTCTCTCTCTCTCTCTCTCTCTCTCTCTCTCTCTCTCTCTCTCTCTCTCTCTCTCTCTCTCTCTCTCTCTTTCTCTTATGTTTTGTTGCCCTTTTCAAAGCAAACACTTTATACTTCAAACAAAAAATTAGATATGTGAAGGACTGTTTTACTAACCTCGGCATTTCCATCTGATCTTCATCAACAAATAAAGGCATCAATCTATTTAATGACTCCTTGAACAACTCAGGATATGACATAGTTAATGAGCCTCAACCAATTATTGTTTCCTCATGTTATGCGTCCTTGAAGCTCAGTTTTCTGAGGATGTGAAATGCGTGAAAGAAATGTACACCTTTCTAGAAACGCACAAACCTGCACTCAAGAACCTCGGTTTTTGCCGTGACTGCACAGAGAGCCTTAACATGCTTGGGCTATGACTTTTAAAATGTTTTCTAAAATAATTTTCCTATTTATGTTCGTAAAAGAATCATTTTGCTACGAAAATGCTTTTCGCTGAAAAAACTGCGCCTTCAAAAAATATTTTAAAGCCATTATGACTTCGTTTCATATTTTTAAGATTAAAAAAAACATTAATGTTTTAAAATGGATGGTTTGAAAGATCATTATTCACTGAAAAATGTATGCATGTATATGTTATCGTATGAAAACTTCGAAAAACTTATTTTTTATTGCTTTGTTCGATCATTAATTCAATATTATTTGTGTAGATGAACACATGATCTCGTGCCACTTTATGTGCATGTAACAACATTATTTCACAAGCCCATTTTTTCCGTTGGCTCGTCCTGTTGTGTGAAATCTTCAATCTAGGATGGACGCTTATCATGGAATTAATTTTCATGTAGCCACAAAAGCCATTTTGTACCGGACTTTTACAATTCTATAAGACATTACAGATGACACGACATTTCTGCATTTCTTTACAAAAGATTATCTAGAATCTTTACGAAGCTCCCAGGTCTGACAGTATTTTAACTTTGCGTTATCAACGACATAAACTTGTATCAGAAGCTTGAAAGTAAGAGTAGATCTAACAACCTTCATTTACAGGACATTTAAAATTTCTTTTTACATATAATCTTACATAATAATATTTTTATATTAACTCAGACTTTGAGTCGTCCTGAATTCGATAACTAAGACTTAAAAAAAGTTAAATTTTTTAAAAACAATTTAAATGTAAAGAATGTACCAAACGTTTTAGACATGAGCTTATTGAGTTTCAACATATCCATTCATACCAGGATCAGCATTGGTTTCAAGCATCGCTAGTTTTCAACCCAATGCTTTACTTCAAGAATCAGTCGGATCGTGGGCGGCTGTAAGTTTCAACACCTTAGTTAATGTCAAGGAAGAGTACAGTCTGTGGGTCTCGCTAATTAGATTTAAAAAAACATTAATTTCGACTAAAGGTCATCGCGGATTGGGCGCGCAGTTATGTTTCAGCTATTTCATACCAGAGAGAAGTGCGAACTATGAGCCTCAACAAATATAAACCCATTGATACACGTACCTGCCAACAACATGGATTGTCAACCTGTACAAATATAAACCCATTGATACACGTACCTGCCAACAACATGGATCGTCAACCTTGTCAAGTATCAAACCATTGATACACGTACCTTCCACAAATATGGATTGTCAACCTCTACAAATATAAAACCATTGATACACGTACCTGCCAACAACATGGATTGTCAACCTCTTCAAGTATCAAACCATTGATACACGTACCTGCCACCAACATGGATTGCCAAACTCGTCAAGAATCAAACCACTAATATTCGTACCTTCCACAAACATGGATTGTCAACCTCTACAAATATAAAACCATTGATACACGTACCTGCCACCAACATGGATTGTCAACCTCTACAAATATCAAACCATTGATACACGTACCTGCCACCAACATGGATTGTCAACCTCTACAAATATCAAACCATTGATACACGTACCTGCCACCAACATGGATTGCCAAACTCGTCAAGAATCAAACCACTAACATTCGTACCTTCCACCAACATGGATTATCAACCTCTACAAATATCAAACCATTGATACACGTACCTTCCACCAACATGGATTGTCAACCTCTTTAAATATCAAAGCGCTGATATACGTACGTGCCACCGACATGGATTGGCATCCTCGTGTAATTATGAAACCACTGATAAAAGTAGCAGCCATCAGGGTGAATTGACATTCACTGATATTCATAGCCGCTATCAGCATGGATTGATATTCTTGTCAAGTATGAAACCACTGATATACGTAAACACTATCAGCATGGATTGCCATTCTCGTCAACTATCAAACCACTGATAAACGTAGCAGCCATCAGGGTGGATTGACATTCTCGTCAAGTATCAAACCACTGATATACGTAACGGCTATCAGTATGAGTTGAAATTCTCGTCAAGTATGGAACCACTGATATACAAAGCCGCCATTAGCATGGATTGACATTCTCGTCAAATGGGAAACCACTGATATACGTAACCGCTATCAGTATGGGTTGACATTCTCGTCAAGTATGAAACCACTGATATACGAAGCCGCCATTAGCATGGATTGCGAGAGAAGCTTTTAAACTTTCGATTTCCTCTCTTTCGAGCCTGTAACCTTTCGTCATTAATGAAAAAATTTACTGATTTAAATAAATATATTGGAACAAAATTAACGAATGAAAGAGATGCCCCCACATTTCAGACATATCCATTGATTCTAGGTATGGACTGGGCCTTTCACAAGACTAATACATAAAGTCTTTAGCTCACTTCAATTGATATATAGGCAAAATTTCTTATTGATGAAGTAAAAGAAAGACCTTCTTTATGCTGCAAAGTTACAAAAAAGAATTAAAACCGGTATTAAGATAATATCATATAACCAATCCCTTTGCTTTGTATTATTAACAGTAGATTTTTATCGAAATTAAAAAAAAAAAAAGGAAGTTTTCATGTACTCACTCCAAAAAAAAAAAAAAGGTAAGAATAAAAACACATTTCAACTACAACTTACCCCCGGTGATGCCAGTAAAGAATTGTATTTTAAATTGTAAAGATGATGAAAAGACAGCCCTTAAATATAAATAAAAGCCCACTCTTCTAACCCATGCTTGCAGCTTTTCTTATTTTCAGTTATTTAATCGACTTTCCACTGCAATAGGAGTTGTGTTGTTGTTCATATGTAGAAATCATCTTACAATGATCGTAAGCTAATGCTTTTGAAATGGATCGCAATATATCAGGAAGCCCATAACTCGTTCATTAATATTTACCGTGCTGTGTGTTTTGTATGTGATTCCTATATTGTTTAATTTGTAATATTTTTTAAATCATGTTTGTTACGTTTAAACTGAATGAGAGGAATATTTTATTTCTTATTTACAGTTGCTTCTCTCCCTCTCTCTCTCTCTCTCTCTCTCTCTCTCTCTCTCTCTCTCTCTCTCTCTCTCTCTCTCTCTCTCTCTCTCTCTCTCTCTCTCTCTCTCTCTCTCTCTCTCTCTCTCTCTCTCTCTCTCTTTTTGAGTCTGCCTAGAAGAAAAGAGCCACTGTCGAAGAGAGCACTGTTATCCAACCTTTAATAAAATGTACCTTACAACTCCTCATGTGAATTTGAATTAAGAAAATTGATGTTATTTTCTCCACTTTCAGCCAAGCCCAGGTCTTGAAATGGATGATGAAACGCTGCCGCACCACTAGCATTCAATGATTAGATTCCACAGAGGACTCCGTTTACATCCAGCTTCAATCAAAAAGAGAAAGTAAACCAGGAATTATAGAATATCTCGATCGCTTTTAGATAGATTTTCATCGGGATAAGGTTTTTTGCACAGGAATTTTTTATATTGATATCGTGTGGGATGGGTTAAAAGGGAGTAGTTTAGCATTACATTTAACACATATGACACAACTATGACATGGATAGATTTTGTGTGTGTGTGAGGGGGAGGGAGAGAGAGAAAGAGAGAGAGAGAGAGAGAGAGAGGAGGGAGAGAGAAGGGGGGGGGAAGAGGGAGGGAGATGGATGGATGAAGAATAACAAAAAGAGGAAAGCATGATTGGCTGCGAACTGATCACACGGAAAAGACTGTAGAAATGTGGGGAGCGTAAGTTTATAAAGATCAGTTCACTAAACCCCAGGAATCTTAACGGTCGCCGAGTAAGCTGGACACTAGATTGTCGGCACTGCTGTGCTGTATCACAGAGCAGAGGGCCAACTTGAAGTTTCATCTAGTGGTAGATCTGGGTGGTAATTGTTGCTGCATTCCTCAGGACGGTGAGTGAGGAACGAGCATGCAAATCAAGCGAACCCGTGGCCCTCATTCATCCGTCTTCACCAGCATCAACAGTTCCGATGTAAACACCGTCGTGAGGCAGGAATGCGCGTGCGGTGAGAGAGTTATCTCTCTTTCTCTACCAGGAAGCATCCCACAGCCGCGGCCGTACTCACACGCTCTCCACATACAAAAGCAAGCTGTAAAAATTTCGCGCTTAAGTTTGTTAATGGAACCATGGCAGCAAACTATGCCCTGATGCCATACACTTCCTCCAGCTGACATTAGACTGGCTTCAAGCGGAGTGAGGAGTTGCTTGTTCACGTCTCTAACAAGACTTGATATACATCACCGACGATCAGTTGAGAGGACAAAAATTCTAAAGTAGAAATTTTGGCTCTAGCTAAGCCCCTAGTGTTGAGAAACGTGTCACCAATCGTCTGATGAGGTGATGAGGTGTAGAATTGTACATGTCTTCACTTAGAGAAAAATAAAGTCAGAATCCAAAGTTAAAATGAATCTTAACTCATTACAGTTAACAGTGTACTTTTAGAACTAAACAGATGTAGTAAAGTTTGCTATCTGTGACTGTATGGGCTCCTCGCAGTGATATATCATTATGGTCCTAGTTACTGGACAGACGGAAACAACAAGGATTATCCCTTCGTGAGTTCCGTCATTAATTTGGTCAGATTTGAGAGAGGAAGCTGTGAGCCTTGACAACTTGTTATTGTGTGAGAGAAGTTGGATCAAGAGTATTCCCTGTATGGTTCAGTCCATGATCGAAACATCCTACACTACGTCATCTGTACAGTTCTCCGATTCAACTTCAAGGTGTCTTCAGTTGGGACTTCAGAGACAGGTTAGCTCGACTTCACCGAAGTTTTGGTTTTCTTTTTCTGAACTCAAAATATACAGTGGAACAGGAAATGTCAAGTGAGGTGCACGTATGTCATAACAAGAGTAAAATTGCGACAGTTGATAGTGATTGAGATTTAGTGAAATTTACTGTCTTACTTCGTGTCACTTGATTTGTTAGCATGGCGATATTATAAATTTGCCGATAGATCCATTGTTAACTTTGACCGTTCTTTTAGCACTCTCTAAGGATACCAAACAGCTGGAGTGAAGAGCTCGTTTTTATTTTGTATGAAAATTTACTTTGTTTTACCGATTTTTATTCATTGCGCCAATAGATAAAAAAAATTCCTTTATGTTAAAATCCAATTAATAAAGGCCATATTCAAAGACGATAGATACTAGCAAAATCAGGTTTTATTTACTCAGTTTGTAACTTTTTTATTAGCCCACAACGAAGAATAAATGACGCAAAAAAAAAAAAAAAGAAAAAGGTTTGCTCTTTATATCATTATAGTGTTCGTAACATGGAATAATGATCTATGAGATTTCGTACTTAAGCCAGATGCTCAGAAAGCTAAGATGCATTCGGCTGAGAATTGCCGATTTGCTTTGTGTAAAGCATGTAAAAGACTTCTCTTTATGGTTTGAATCCAGATTATCTAGATCCTAGATTCGTGGGTGTGACAGGTCTTGAAACTAATGCACCCGTGTCCAAAGGTATACCTTAATGCATGATTGAATACGGTATAGTTTTGGACACAAAACAGAGCTAAAACATACAATTTCAGAGAGCTTAGAACTTATATAAACGTTTTCCGTTGTGCCGTGATGTGCACCATCTCTCCTTAACGACAGTCGAAGACAACAGCGAAACCCGAGTCTCCTCTAACCATAAAACATTAAACAAAAACTAAAACATTTGAGCTTAACGTAGGTTCTTGTGGTCCTGTGCGCATTTCCTATCTTTCTAGCACTCGCCGTAAGGCGAAACGTCACATATTCGCGGTATCAATTGATGTAAAATGTCGTTGGTACTACTACTAGAGCCAGCTACTCAATAAAGGACTCGCCAGTATCAATGTGCCGGGCCAACCTGAATGGTTTGTCCACTTCAGGTCGTTCAGTTTCAAATTTACCCTGCACCATTTTCACTCGCGGCGCAGCTTATTCCTCTC
>JAWDGP010005047.1:350000-450000 GCA_033675545.1 Elysia crispata | reverse complement strand
AGCTAATATATCGGACTTGAGAGGAAAACTCTCAGGCAAGCTACCCTCATTGTTTGCTGTCACGTTCCCGACCTCCACCGGTGCCACAGTAGGGCTGTTGTGCTACGAGCACACGTTCCCGAACTCCACCAGTGCCACAGTAGGGCTGTTGTGCTACGAGCACACGTTCCCGAACTCCACCAGTGCCACAGTAGGGCTGTTGTGCTACGAGCACACGTTCCCGAACTCCACCAGTGCCACAGTAGGGCTGTTGTGCTACGAGCACACGATGTGAGGATGAAGCACTTTCCAGTCTTACTTCGGAGTAAAAATTGAGGCCAAGTAAATGCAGCAGCTTCTGGCGTCCTAAAGATGTCATAGAGATGTAAGTCAAGGCCGTTTTCTAGAGATGTAATGCGCAGGGAAGATTTGAACATTGGTCATATTGATGAACGACAAGGACGATTGCCTTGCAGATACGTTGTCTAAAAAAAAAATTCATGGAATTTTTTTCTGTTCTTGAACAATTCAGGGCTAATACATATTGAAAAGTAATACATTAATCTCAAGAGATCTTAGAAATGTGGCGGTAGAGATGTCCGATTCATCTTCGGAAACTGTGAGTATGTTTAATTTGTGACCAGCAGGCTATACTTGATTATCTCACAGCCCGAGAGGAAGAGCTAGACCAGACAGTCTGGGCAGAGAAACTCGACTCGAGCTGAACCTATTTAAGATGAAGACAAGGTGCACAATCTGGGCAATGTCTCATATGTTGAGGCACGAGTAAATTGACAGAAGCGTGTAATTGCTAAGGCTCGCAGGTAAACTGCATTTAAGTCGACGGGAGCGGCTGTGATCGATGCCCATGTGGTCACATTTTATCAGATTTCATGACTGATTCGCCAGCGGAGGAATGTGCCAGCCTGGCGTGTTATCTTAACGTTAGTTCAAGCAGACTTTTGAACACGGGTCGAGTGAACCGGTTGAAGATACCCATGTGTGCGATTATCAAAATAATGTAACTGGTTTAGTGGGGGGGGGGGGTGCGCGGTGCGGCGGAAATTGGCTGGAATGATGAGAAAGTGATTTAAGTTCCAGTCTTATTGTTATTTAAAAAAAAGAGTTTCGAACCTAATGTTATTTGTAAAGTGCGTCCATATGAAAGCAGGAAAGTGAAAAAAAAAAAAATGTTAACCCATCATAATGACTTGCGATGAAAACAGTTTAATACCATTCAGTAGAGTTTTCTTTATGCAGATGATTGAAGCATCCTCTTGATACATGAGGCTGCATTGTAAAGATTATAAACTAAAGCTTGCAAAGTATTATAATTGACTGACATTGTCTGATTTTTCAAGAGCATGCCATTTAATCTTGATATGATAGCCTTCAGCCTAAACATGCCAGGTAAATTGGTCTGATAGGCTGAGGAATGCTAATTGAAAATTTCGAAAGTCATAAGGGACTTTTTTGTTTTGACATCAATTTAGAACCTGCAGGAGAAGATAGGTAGCGGTGGAAATGAACTTGAACGAAAACAGAGAACACGTCGCTTTGTTAATTGCCTTGAGAGGCAAGAAGATCAGCATTCTCTTCATTAAACAACAAACAATTACTCATGTCAGGTGTCATTTTCTGGCTAGACTGAGTCCGGCGGCATGTCAGGTGCTCTCATGCACGTGCCTGCAGGATGTTGAATTCTTTAGAATGAGTGTGGGAAACATGAGAGTCTGTTGGTTTAAAGGTAGTCTGAAGTTAGCGAGTACACGATGATGTACATGTATTTATATCAAGCACGCCTGACTGTCGGGTGAGGGCGCCTTCCGATGTAATACGTCCATGCACTATGAGAGTTTGATATTTCGCTGACTCTGAATAAAGCATCAGACTCACAATTCGGAATCTTTATCTCTGTGGTCTTAGTCTGAGTCTTTTCCAGGAAAATTATGAAGTCTTTGTATAGAATTATCTGGAGCAGTTTAAAGTTGACACAAATAACCAGCCAATGAATACGCACAAGATGTATCGTTTAAATATCTTCATGTAACTTATAATTATGTTTGTATATGAATTTCTCTTAACTACCTTAACAACTCCGTCAGTCAATGGGCAAACGCCCATACCAAGTTGTTGATGGTAAAAAGAGGTAGGCTAATGTTTCTTTATTAAATTAATCGTGACTCCCCCCCCCCTCCCCCGGAGGAGTTCGGACAAACGGAAATTTGCCTCACTTGTAATGAACTTGCCTGGTAAGAGGACGATACCCCGGACTAGCAGGGCCTCGTAAAGCACCGTCCAGCCTGACGGGGGAAGCTGTAGCCCTCACATCATTCCCAAGATCACATTATCAGTTAGTGCGGCCTCTCTCACCCCTCGACCTCCAGCACTATCAATCTACCCTCCCGGAGTACAAGGGGGGGGGGGGGGGGGAAGGATTGCCCGAGTTTTTTTTTTAAAGTCCACTCTTAGTGCGGACCAAGTCTGGACATTATATTTATCCTCCAAATATCTTGACCGATAGGATACATTTACTGTGGGTGGGGGAAGGAGATGTGGGTCAAGGTTTCTGCCGATCTTGGAAAGAAATGAAAAAAATTAAAGATTTCCGTTTGGCGAATAAAAACTCAATTCCTAGCCCTCTAATATATCCAAGCCACACCTTCTCGCATCTTTCTGTGTTCCTGCCTGCCTGTCTGTATGAAGGTATTTTTTTTTTTTACAAATGCTTTGCTGTCTGACTTTCTTTGCTCCACTTTGACTATCTATCAAACGCTCTCTCTCTCTCTCTCTCTCTCTCTCTCTCTCTCTCTCTCTCTCTCTCTCTCTCTCTCTCTCTCTCTCTCTCTCTCTCTCTCTCTTTTCTCTCTCTCTCCCTCTCTCTCTCTCTCACACACACACACCTCTTCTCTGCTGCATCCTACACCTTCGAAAGGTATCTCAAACTTTACAATATTAATGCTCACCATAATTTGTACTACGAGATCTATTCAGATCTATTAAATATTACCTGGAAGCCACTTAATGGCTGACACAAAGATTAAATATCATTTGCACGGAACAGCAAACTTGTCGGTTCGTTCGTGACTTGAACAGAGATCATAGTAGTGCATGCCGCTGATCTCACTTATCATATAATTGTCTTCAAGTGGCCTTGGTCCTCGACAACTAAATCTAAAATGCGACAAAAAGACTTATAAGAAAAAAAAACTTTGTACTGAGGAATAGATTGACAAAGGTTTTATGACACATTAATTGCTCGTGGAATGATATTATGAAGACTATTTGGATGGGAAGAGTAAACGTTTGTGAATTGTATGAGTGTGATAGATTGTTATTCTTATCAAAATGAAAGAAATGCAATCATTAAAACCTATGCATCCTCCAGTTGGTCAGAGGTTTTTTCCCACGGCTATAACAGATATGTATGGGATTAGATCTAGAAGAATGAACCGAAAGGTACAAAAGATGTAAAACTTTTGGATTCCACAGCTTAAATTTTGAAAGGCATCAAGACTCTGTTACAAAAAGTCAAGTTTTGAAATATTTTCAAACTGCAATGAATGCTACCTAAGAAGAGAAGGAACTGATAAAGACGTTCTACTCAAAAATAATTTCTGAATTAAAAACACATTCTCTGAAAACCATACGAACCTTTAACTTACAAAGGATCATGTCTATTTCGTCAATGTCAATCATGTACATTAAAAATTTATCAACATGACCATTTGAGAACTTAAATCGGCCCGTGTTGGTAAAGGTTCGTCATCTAAAAACAACAAAAATTAAGATAAAATTTTTAAAAATTTAAAACAATAAGTGCTCAAATCCCTGTTTATTAATGTTTTTGCTGCTGTCGATTTGTATATACCAAGCACGTGCGGGTAGTTTCTTCTGTCCAGGAACATGATAAATTATTGGTGGTATGCCCCAAACACGTGACTTCCGATGGGGCATAAACTCGGATCAGAACTGCAAGCCACATGGGCTCCTGGAAAGGGAAATAAGTCTACTCGTTTCGGCCATTCATTCATACCCAGAGCACTAATCCTGCGCTCAGCTTCCCTAATCCTAACCAGAGTCACAGCTGGTTGTTATGCTAAAGCTGTCATAATTACGTGATGGCGGGTTCAGGCGAAACAGCTTTTCTCCGAAACGCTGACCACAGCTTTCACAGAACTGGGCTCATAAGCTCTGTTGTATATATACAATCATTATGTTTCTTCATTACTGCATTCTTTTAGTTGCTGCATATATACAATCATTATGTTTCTGCATTACTGCATTCTTTTAACTGTTGCATATATACAATCATTATGTTTCTTCATTACTGCATTCTTTTAACTGTTTCTAAAATCTTTTATTCTTTAAATTTCATGTACAGGATTTTTCACTTTTAAATTGATTTTTGCTCTGAGGTAGTGTCTTTTTATTTGCATATACCGCTTCAAAAGTTTTTTTGATCGTTTAAAATCTCTCTCTCTCTCTCTCTCTCTCTCTCTCTCTCTCTCTCTCTCTCTCTCTCTCTCTCTCTCTCTCTCTCTCTCTCTCTCTTTCTCCATCTATCTCTCTTTTTCCCTATCTTTGTTTCTCTTTATTTGTTTATGAATCTTAGTTTGCCTATCTGCCTGCCTATACATATATCTGTCTGTCCGTTTGCCTCTTCCTCTGAATCCACCTCTCTCTCTCTCTCTCTCTCTCTCTCTCTCTCTCTCTCTCTCTCTCTCCCTCCCTCCCTGTCTCACTCACTTTCCTCTCTTCTATCTTTGCGTACATTAACCCAACAGTCTAACCGGAGCATGTCATTTTCATTTTTTTCCTCTCTTACCAGACTCTAGTCAAAGATAACCACACGGAGACTCCCCAAATATTGGAACAGGGAAACCAGCCTTGCTGACGTAACTCTAGGTGGCGCTGGTTCATTCAGCTGGCTGTACATACCCGGAACAAACCCCGCCTTCACTTATTGGCTCACTGCATCAGTTATGAGGAGACCGACTGAAACAGTGAATGGAAGTTATTTTAATGTTGTACAGAGTTTTCCTGATGTACATATAAAATGTTTCGTGCTGTACGAGTCTTTACAGCCGTTCTATGAATTATAAACTATCGTATTCACAAAACATTTATAAGCAAGAGCTGGAGGCTTTTTAGAACTGCTTTACGTTTTCTATTGCAGTAGCTTGAAAGGTGAATATTTATATATTTCGACCTTCTATAGATCTAAAATGACACATGCAGGTTAGTAAGAAATTTCTTTTTCCCTGAATTGACACATCTAATACATAGTATCAAAGAAGAACAGTTCTGAGAACCCCACTCTGTAGACAATGAGCATCCAATCGGCAGGAGTTAATAGAATGGATGAAGTCAGCTTAGGCGTGCTCTCTACCCTCTTGCCACCATCGCTTGTGGAGGTGACCTTGGCCACCACCACAGTAACCACCAGGACTAGCTTCCCTGCAACTGAAACACAGCAGCCTGCGACCTCCAGTTCAGCAAACCTAGACGAGATAGGCAGATTGAACAAGACATTCCTGCTCCTGTTTGGCCAGGCTGTCCCCCTGGTGCTTCTCGCCACGATGACCGTAGTGGCCAACCTCATGGTTCTGTTCATGTTCCGAGTGAAGCGCTCCCTGCGCAGCTGCAAAAACATGTACCTGGCCAGCCTGGCGCTCGCTGACCTTCTCATCGGGGGCTGCATGTTTGTAGCCATCCTGCAGCAGCTCCGCGGGGAGGGCCCTAGACTTCAGCCTGGGACTCTCGGAGAGGCGTATCACGTGATCAGACAAGCAGCTCTCTACGTGTCCCTCCTCAGTCTGATGCTGATAACCGTTGATCGCTGGTGGTCCATCCATCACCCATTCTCCTACAGAGCCAGGCGTCGCAAGAGGAACGCCGCAGTGGCTGTTGGAACTGTTTGGCTTCTCGGCTTTGCTATCCATATCGTACCGGTTATCATCTGGAACGCGCTCAACCCATCCACCCACGCAGATGTAGAAGCTGTGAGATCGGGCAAGAGTTCGAGCACCAACCTATTGAATAATCTCTCAATATATCCCACTTCCGCGATGTCAAATATTATTATCGCAGCGGAAAAAAATATTACATCATCAACCACAGACAATGGTATAATTGTCCTTTCATCCACATCAACATTAATAAATGCCTCAAAGTCATTCCTCTCAAACCATTCGGCATATTCGCATTCCGAGTTAGTAGCTAAATTCCTGGAACCGGCCAAATCATTTCGCCATGTACAACAGTCCTACTTTGAAGAACAAAGTGGAAACAGCCGTAAGCTCCACCCGGACCAACTCGTCTCTCACAGACCAAAGCAAGGGTTGCCTCTGTACGAGGGTCTCCCGTTGTACAACGACTCAGCTCTCGTCTCTCTTGCCTGGGATGTGCAGTACCTGGTCCCCCTTGTAGCAATGCTTTCTTTAAACTGCAGCCTTTATGTTGGTATCCTAGGTCGCAAGCGTATCCAAATCAGACGCTCCCTAACTTCCTTCAACAGGTTGTCTGCTTCCATAACTGACCGGAGAAACTCTGTTTCCTCCATGCCCAACTTCTACTGCGAAGCATCGTCTTCTTTAGACGAAAATGCTGAGCTGCTTCTCTCTAATGGGAAAAGTGGAGATACTGATAGCGGAGGAGAAGGAGGGAACAGCATCAAAGCCAGAGAAGGAGTTGTTATCAAAGCGAACACACAAAGATCAACAGCTAGCATTACTAACTTAAACACCAAGTTTAACTTTTATACTTCGTCTACTACTACATATAAACAGCTGCAGCAGCATTATCATCAGACTCGACAAACGTCTTCCTCTGGATTGCGGTCTTCTATTTCAATGCCACATGTTCATCTGAGCAGTATCGACCACACGGCGACCCTTCAGGACAACAAAACCGTGACTTCGATTTCCAACAATAATAACAAAAGCACTGTTCCCAACGGCATGCATCCCAACCACACTGTGGTTCAACCCTTGCGTCGTTTTAGCTGGGCGCCTCGAAAGTCATCTTTGGCCTTGAATCGACGGAGCAAGGGCAGTGAGGAACTCGCCAAAGACCTGCTTGTGCGTCAGGACAGGAAGGCAGCTTGCTGGTTGGGTCTGCTGGTCGTGGTGTTCCTTGCCTGCTGGTTGCCGCACACTATCCTCAGGGTTATCAGGGCTCTCAACACCTGGGACATTCCCTCCTGGCTGATGGACGCTGCTACCTGGATCCAGCTGGCTAACTCGAGCATCAATCCGATGCTTTATGGCCTCTTCAACAAAGAGATCAGGGAAGCGTTTAAACAATGGATGCAGGGCGGGAGCAGAAAAAAGAGGGCAAAGTTCAAAAACGCTTTACTTCTGTACGGTGGGAACATCACTTCAGGAGCGGGCGGCCACACTCAGAATACCAGACGCATGTCTCTGTTTGACACAGTCCATGAATGACGCAAAATAGATGCTAACATTTTGAGTCATGTCGTCCTAAATATTGGCGATGGAGTTGTTTAATTTAGATGATATTTTCATATTCGCATGAATTTGGACGCAGCAGCAGGGGTGAATTTTATAGAAAAAGCATTTTGATATCTCTTGTCGCAACATATCACAGTTATCTCATCTACCTGTAAATTTTACATGAACTGTGGTTATTAACAAAAACTCGTTCTGGGAAGATAGATTCAAGTCACTCTAATGTAAAATTCATCTCAGCTTGAAATTCTTAAGTTTTGAGTTGTTTCCAATACTACAGCACATCAACTTCCTTTGTTCGTTTTTTTTTAAACTGAACTCGAAATAACTAGTTCGGCTGAACGTTGCAATCAAATTGATGTTAACCTCATGAATCGATACAAACTTTGCTGACTCCCCTCTCCATAGACTTAAAATGTTGGTTTTACATACATAGAAATTTGCTTAAATTTTTAGAATTAAAAACCTCTCACACTTAGTCAATTCAATCAGTAAAAAATGTAATGCACTATTTAGAGCACTACGAGCTCCCCCTATAGTTGTGAATGCTGGTTGTGATTTCTTCAGGGCTACGTGTCTTTCATTCATTGTCTAATCATGATTTTACCTCTTTTTACGACAAGTATTTAAACTCTGATTCTTCTTGGCGTGCGATTGCGCTGAAAAAGATCTGTAGATATTCTTAGACTCGGGTTCAAAGCCTGATTTCCGTGTTGAGTTCAGACTTTGATCTACTGTTTATGTCCTGCCTTGTATTGTGAAAACTGTATCCATGACTTTTGAACCAATTAAATCAATCCATCAATCTACATTTGTAAAAAAGATATAGAACTTTAAGCTGTGCTTTCTTACCTGATTCTCGGTCATTTCACATCTCATTCACATTTTCCGCTGGTCTTTTTAAAGACTTCTATATTTCCCATTGTTAATATTGTATGGAGAATAGAGGCTGAATGTCATGGTCAGTGTGCTAGCTTGGATGCGTTGATAATGCTAGGGTATTTATGTCTGATTAATGAACGAATAGACGTGCTTGTAAACTGTACTTCTTTTTATCTAATGATTAGTGAAACAAGCGAGGCTTACCTTGGCAAGGTGATGATTGTTTCCGATTTTATGGAGACAGTCGTCAGGATCGGAGGTGTAACTTGAGAACCGCGGGAGGTGCCGCTAGCCAGACTTTAGAGTGTAACTCTTTTGTGCTTGTATACATCCACTTGAAAGAACTGTACTTTCTAAACACAAATAACAAGATAAACTATGCGTAGCTAATGGTTAGATCAACAAGGGGAGGGAAGGGAGGGCAATTTACACCTCCGTTCCTGACGCCTGTTTCCATAAAATCGGAAACAATCATCACCTTACCAAGGTAAGCCTCGCTTGTTTCACTAATTTTATCTCACCAGCCGTCAGGCTCAACGGTGTAACTTGAGAATTTAGAGCCACAAGCACAAATAAGGAATACAAAAAATATTACGACAAATCACGGGCATGTTTGCATACTGTGCACTGTACAATGTGGTTGTCACAAATTTAGTCATTTTTGGTTAATAAAATTGTCAATTATAGAAGCACCAAAATTTGATTTCGGTGTCTTTTTATAAAACTTCGTAAAGGTACTATCTCTGGCCCAACCAGCTGCACTGATAATGGTAGATATTGATACACCAATGTTGGTTGTGTAAGTGGTGCTGGCTGCACGAGTGCTATGAGCTGTGTACACAGATGAATCTATATAATTAGGTTTGTAAGCCGATCAATGTAATGGCTCATATACAAAATGTCTTTTTAAATAATTGTGTTAATACTGATTGCATAAAGAAGACTATTTCATCTATAAATTTTTATACATTATGTTGTAATTGATCTTATAAGATCTGTACTTTTAAATGGCTTAACTGATCTCAAAAATAGATTTGTATAATTTGTTTTAATACATCTATTATACAAGTTTGGTATCGGTATGTCTTGTTCGCAGATTCAGAGTTGTAAACAGTAAATCTTACCTTTATTCGTCTCACAGACAGATTAATAAACGTTGTGTCTTATTATAAATTTAGATAGAACAGTAAACTGCATGTCTAAATTGCTTGCTTTTACATCCCTGTAAGAATTATGCCTTGAGTGACCGCATGTACTGGCGTTTCATTTGTATGAATTAATCAATTCATACAACTGAATGAATTGTTGTATTCTTGTTGGTTTCTGGCTAGGCCTGTAAAGAGTATTTCATACTTTACCAAGCAAGATTACTGTTTAGGCTAGGCAGTTCTAGGGAAAGAAAATAAGGTGACCTTTTTACAGTGAATCACAAGTCGGGGATTGGATAAACAGCAACATGTCTTATATTGACTCATTTCAATCCATTCTCTACATAACCAACATCCATTCGTGTTTTAGTCATATTCTAGCGACTAAATTGGATCAGTTTTTTACTTCATTAACAAAAGAGGAATGTAGGTTTTTCTGTTAATCATTGAATAACACTCAAATTTTATTTTTTTGATGGATATTTTTTCAAGTTCTATTGACCAAAGATTGGTGACCTCTGCGCTGAAGGTGCCATAACGGAAGATAAAGAAGAATCCTATGAAAGAGAAAAACAGATAAATGCGAGGCGATAGAGTGAGGTTGGAAGATATAGGGGAAAGAGACAAATGAGAGAGAGAGAGAGAGAGAGAGAGAGAGAGAGAGAGAGAGAGAGAGAGAGAGAGAGAGAGAGAGAGAGAGAGAGAGAGAAATGACAAAGGTGACATGAACGGCTAGTCAGTCGTACAAGGAACTCCCAAACTATGGAACGAGAGTTGAACAAGCATTAAGAAAACCAAGTAGATTCCGGATGATGGGAGATAGAGTAGAGATATGAGAGAGAGAGAGAGAGAGAGAGAGAGAGAGAGAGAGAGAGAGAGAGAGAGAGAGAGAGAGAGAGAGAGAGAGAGAGAGAGAGAGAATAGAGAAGAGAAGCGATATAAAGAGCGTCAAGAGAGATAGAAATGAAGAAATAATTGGAGTTTTTTTTAATTGATAATAATGTGCTCGGTTGAGTTTTTTTTTTTTATTTCATTTCTTTTTTCGTGAAATGTTGACCGTGACAAAATAATAACTTATATGTGTCATTCAATTTTTCAAAATAAAAATATTGACAAAAACTGATCTTTGATGTTCATGCATTAGCTCTGTTCCAAATCTATTTTAATCTTAGAACAGAATGAGACATCCATTGGTCTCATTCCTAACTTCATAAACTTTAATATGTTTCTTTGTTTGGTTGGTTGGTTAGTTTTTTTTTATATTTTATATTTAATCAAAATGTGTAGAAACGCTTGGCGCGGGGAAACCGTCATAACGATTCCATTAGTACAATAACCAACCTGAGCTCCTGGTTCTACTCGATTTAAATCAAAGCGAGTTGATGCAACTTGGAATCTAACTAGACCTAGTCGAGAATGTAGTTCGACTCGCTCCAACCCCTCAATCGCAGGATTTGACTGTTCAGTTTAAGATGTGTTGCTTTGTCCTCTGTGTATTATGTGAGTTTGCATCACCTTTGCTGACAAGTTACAGATCTCAATCTCGATCTATAGTCTTGACTTATTTGTGCTGAGTGCTACTTTTAACGCTTCTATACATGAATAATTGACTTTTTAAAAATTTTGTAACAGTTACATCATCGACATCGACGAATGCTAAAATGAGAATCTGAATTTAGATCTATACATTCTTAAGTCTAGTCTTGTTTGAATAGGGAGATTAGACTATTTATTCAAATACCGGTACATGGATATGTTTTTCCTTCCTTTTTCAATAGATCAGACAAATCACGTATTAATTAGAGGGTTTTGGAAAAAGGTTGGGAGCGTTCGGCATTTTTTTGCTGCATGAACTTCAAATTAAAGCGATATCAGTTTTCTCTCCTGACTGTGACTAGATTAAAAAAAAAGAACTTCTATAGATACTGTTACCTCATTCACTATGTATGATTAACTTCAAGAATACATTAACTTTTATAGGACAATATCATATGTACTGGACCAAACGCTTGCGCAGGACTACTACTACTACTACTACTACTACTACTACTACTACTACTACTACTACTACTACTACTACTACTACTACTACTACTACTACTACTACTACTACTACTACTACTACTACTACTACTACTACTACTACTACTACTACTACTACTACTACTACAGCTACTGCTGCTGCTGCTGCTGCGACGGCAACCCCCAAAAGAAACGGTAAGGCTATACTGCGAAGGAAAATGCGGGTATTACTACTGCTGATGTATTGTCAAACCAAAATGTAAAGTATGCACCATCATACTATAAGGAATGTATTTTGTATCTCTACAAACGCATTCATACGGGCAATCAGTTTGGTTGCCTTAAAAATTCTCCATTGCCGTGTTGGGCTTTGTGCAAGGTCAAGGCTATGACTAGTGTTGGTCTTTCTGCTCACGTGACCCTACCTATTAATTTTATATTGAATCGGTGAGATAAGAAGACAGAATTGGCATTGTCACCACGTGATCCCCACCTCTAGTAAGATCAACGAGTTCATGTAAATAAAATTCTTTTCTTTTAAGGTTAGCCAAAGCTTCAGGACAGATATTTGACATTCTTCAGAGCCGAGTTTCAGATGCCAAGCGAGTTTGTTAACAATGCTGCTATTTTCAACAACTCTTCTGTGAGTGGAAGACACTTAACCAGCAGTTTTTCGAGTGGCATTAAGTAGCTTCGTTTTTATCGTCGGGAAAACATCCTTATTAACTTCAAATCGAATTTCACGCGCAGAGTGGAGTTTAGTTTTTGAAATTCTGAAAACAAATATGTACATGAATTGTGTAAAGAATAAGAAGGGATCAATGTATATGAATTGTGTAAAGAATAAAAAGGGATAAATGTGCATTTTATTTTTAAAAAATTTCAAGAAAATAAGATTTTAAACAAAAGGTTAGAGACAAAGGATTATTCGGTTCATCAGTTTTAAAAGCCGTGTACAGTATTGGTTTCTCTTGGCTGGCATTTTGCCCCGAGAAAACTGGTATACTGGTTTGCCAACACATAGCTCATTCCATGTCTCTGTGCCTTCCGCCGTCTCGATGCATCTTTCCACCTTTTCCACAATTCAGTCTAAGTTGTATGTGTTTGAAATGGCAAATAACCCATGTGATGATTCTGTGGCGGCACCGTTATGCGAAAAGTGTCTTCTTACTGCTATGTAGGCAATTTTACTTTGGCGCTGCTTATTCTCCCAATGACTTATCTTATCCTAATTACTTCAGCTTTCACAGAGCTAGTTTTTAACTGTGTGCATTGTTTCGCAAGGTCTCAAAATTACAGTAGACGGACATTTTTTGAGATACTCGCCTCTGTCTGTCTGTCTGTCTGTCAGTCTGTCTGTCTGTCTCTCTCTCTCTCTCTGTCTCTGTGTCTCTGTGTCTCTGTCTCTGTGTCTCTCTCTTTCTCTCTCTCTCTCTCTCTCTCTCTCTCTCTCTCTCTCTCTCTCTCTCTAGCTCTCTGTATCTATTTATCTACCTATCTCTCTCTCCCTTCTCTCTTTCTCTACCACTGTCTCTATCCTTTATTATAGGGACAAAACTATCTTCTCGGAATTCGATAAATAGTATAAAAACTCTGTGATACAAATCTTATTCTATCATTTCTTCTAACACTTTTCCTAGTGACTGAAATTTACATGAAGATTCCGTTAATATGATTATGCAAAAGTAAGATTCGGATGCCCGGGTAGCGAGATAAATCCTAAACCTTAAAGCTTTCTTCAATGTTGAGTGGGTTAATTGGAACAACTTTAGTGTTAAGGGACACTAAACTGAATTCATACTAGACTAAATCAAAATTGGAGCAGAAAAAGTTTCCTGAGCGGTTCAAAATTTTGAGGATATTTTTTTTCTACATTAGATATTTCAATAAATGTTTGTATAATTTTGTTTGTTGACATGACCTGAGTATAGCCAGCTTTAGATCCTGAGTCTAGAATTAGAGATAAGATCGTATAGTTTGAAGTTCAGCCTTGATTTACAATCTCAATTATTTCTCATCTTGCCCCAGATTTGAAACGTGACAGTATTGTAAACCTTCCTTGTTACTGAACTTGCAGATCGATGTACCGGTATGTCTAGAGTTTCGAAACTGACAGCTGATGCCGATGGTCCTTTCGTTTTCAGAGAAGGAATCGAAGGAATCGTTTAAAACTAATTAGAGATCTGAAGAAATTCAACCCGTTACGATTTTATTACTCTAAGAAAAACTCGTATGTTTTTCGTTTGTTTGTTTTTTTCGTTTCCAGGAAAATACGCTGCTTGTCGTGAACACGGTTCAAAGATGAAAAAAAATGCACTACTTTGCCGAGCGTATTTTTTTTTCTTTATTAATTAATGAAAATAAATAATTCTTTCGATTGAGACACATAGCCTTTTCTGAAAAAAAAATAAACCAAGATAATTATGAACTGTATTAATTGCATTTAGAGAATATTTTTATGAAATAGGCTGATGTAATGAGAGTAAGGCACGAATTATTGACATACAAATCATAAGGTAAAAGATTGAACAGTAAAAAGGAATTTTTGATGCTTTCCTATTACTCTCCCAATAAGCTAAAAATCCAATATTTTACTTCCTTTTCACTTCTAACTCTGGCTGTAATATAACTCAATGGCTGAACAAACTCCTTGGATATGAATGGCTTGAAGCACTTTTTGATACGCCAAATGTAACGAAGAAACAATCGAGAAACGAAAGTAAATTACCGCCTTAACCGATTTTATGGTTCATGAATATTTACAACTTGATGCAGAAAAACATATCCAAAAGATTTGATCTTTTACAAAATCTCCTCCGCCCCCCCCCCCCTCTCTCTCTCTCTCTCTCTCTCTCTCTCTCTCTCTCTCTCTCTCTCTCTCTCTCTCTCTCTCTCTCTCTCTCTCTCTCAGCTCTTTCTTTTTTACTTTCTCTTTTTCCTCTTCTTTCCTGTCAAAGTTATGTGTGAAATGAAATCTTGTTTATCTGTACTTTGAAAACGATTATTCATTTTAAATGACACTGCCTTGCTACTTTCGCTGCTCCTGATGATTTCGGAAACAAAAAGGAAATGAATATTAAAGACCTGCCCTGACCGTTTAATCTAAGGTCAAAACCCTGAGCATTAAGCTTTGTATTCCTATCGAGAGTGTAAACAAAAGCATTATTTTCGCAAAAACCAGACTCTCTCAATTCATAGACACATAAAGAGCTTCTAAAATTAACCGATGTTTGAAATGATAGAGAAGGATGTTCCAGGCCAGAGTCAGATTGATGTAATTAGGAGTTGTATAAATTACGGCTAGTCGGGCTGGGAAGTTAACCATGAAGCTCTGACATCCGGTCACTTCGACCCTCACATCCATACCTTAAACATGAATGTTGTGCTAGCCACGATGTGTGTCGCTCTGCAAGAATTAGCGTTGTTTTAAGAGTGCGATGCTATCCCTTGGAGATTTTTTTTTTTATTACTAAATCCTGCTGTCAAATTAGGCGAGCAGACAGGAAAAAGTGCGAACGAAAAACCTTGAGCCGTTTTAAATTAACCGAGTATTTTCGTGAGCACGACATTTTACCTGGTTTCCAGAGTAGTTTGTTTGCTTGATTTAAAACGGATCATGTAGCTACAACTTAAATTTTATTTGTATAATAAATGTTCTCAAAATTCTTAGTAGAGTTTCATAATGTCCACAAAATACGTTTGCTTCAGGTATTATTAAATACAAACAGTTGTGCAGCATTTTTTTTCTTCCTCTACTTCTTTATACGAACATACTGGAATGCATCTACCGTTTTGTCTTTTTGTATGCAAATCTGTTCATTTATACATCTACCTAGATATGTACCTAGCTAGCTCGCTATCTAACTATTTATCTAATTTTCCTTAATTTACCTGCATTTGTCCTTGTGCCGGTTGTATTTCGCTGTCTAAGGCCAATAATTGCAAGGGAATACTAATGTGAAAGACGTTTTTAACAATGACACTAATGTTGAATCTGCTTCCCCCAGCAACGATCAACATTCATAAAAAACAGAACCTTGCACATTTTAATGACCGCAAAGCAAATCAAGAGCATACACCTACCGGACGCAAGTTTTGAAAGTCATTACTTATGGGGGAAAAAAATATCAGCAGCAGCTCAGTACTGCAGTGGATCGGTTAGCGTGTTTGTTAGTTCTTGGTCACTTTGATGGATTGATGGATTGCTTGATTGGCTGACTGATCTATAATGTTTTTATAGACAGAGACAATGAGAATAAGAATGATGCTAGGGGAATCATGTCAAAAGACTGCCATCTAAACCTTACTTGGGTATTTTGCAGGCTCAGAATAAAGAATAGATCATAATTAGAGGTTGTGCTGAAATAGGCTCACTCCATTAGGAGTTTACGGTATTATCCGTTTTCGTTTTCGCAGAAGTCCAATTCTAGTGCGCATGCTCGTACAGGGCGAAGCTAAGCGGATTGGCAGGCGAAGAAAAACAGAAAAGGATAACTTTTTTCAAAACTTAGTGAGAATAATTGTATAAAGTACAGTTTTTAAAAGCCGGTTTAAATCCCACTTTAAACCTCTTCATTTTCAATATCTCTGTTCCACAGACTGAAAATAATTCTTAAATAAACTCGTTCCCCCCCTCCCCCCACTCTAGGTATAAAAACCTTTGGTAGAAATATATTCAACTACAGAAATGTTTCAGATTGAACTGCTGCAAGCCGTCTTGGCGCTGGGAATTACCACATAAATATTTTCAGTTACAATTGATTTATTTTGCTGTGCAGTAAATTTTCACTGAATTGTGTCTGCGAGTGGCCACAGCTCTCCAGGCAATCATTTCAGCACAAGGCAGCGGCTTAATGGCTTCAGAAGATCTTCCTTCCATCCTCCAATCTCACTGATTGGATCTTGTCTAGCGGGGAAAGATTCAGTGTTTATCAACAAAAAGGAAGGAATTTGATTAATTCGACGTAGTTTCTAAAATTTTGTTTTAAAATTCAAAACTAAAAGCACACCCGAAATCCTCTTTGTGACCATGCACATAAAATGCGAGAAAAAAAATTAGGAATTGAATAAGAATGTATGTGAATAGAATAAATTTATTAACATAAAAATGTTATTCATTTTAAACGTTTCAATGCAATCAACATGAGACCTCCATAGGAAAAAAATATTCTCTATATAACGAGTTAAGCACAAACATTTCTTTTCGCTGTTATTAAATAATGTTTTTGCTTAACAATTTAAGTCAATTTACCTTATGACTAATCTTAGCTATGTCATACCCAGATGTTATGGTATTAGCTGTTTTTCATTTTGCAGATTTTATGTTTATTCATATGAAAAGTCAGGAATGAGAAAAAAGATATATTTGATTATTGCGCTAATTGTTTTCCTTTATTCTTTTGCCGTCTTCCTTTGGAGTAGCGAGGACAGACACATCTCTTCATTGATAACTATATAGAAATAACACTGTTTCAACAGTAAACTCTTACTTGAGCGATTCCCATGTTTTACAATATCTGTTTAGGACTTGCAATGGCACATTCTCTTCACAACTAGGTCGATCACAGATTAGCATATAAAGAATAACAACTTAATAACAACTGTATTATAATAGACCTAAATGTCTCTGATTTAGCGCCATCTAGATTAGTTTCAGAGATCATTTTCACTTTCAAGGCCGCATATGGATGAATATATTGATGAGCTGGACTGTACTTATCAAAGGCACAGAAACTGAGCCTAATTCTTAGGCGAGTCCGCCTCTAGTTTCTATTCTTCAGAAATGACCTAAAAGCTAGAAGAAGTAGTAATAATAGTATTGATAAAAATAATAACATCAATAATAATAATAATAATAATAATAATAATAATAATAATAATAATAATAACAACAACAACAACAACAACAACAACAATAATAATAATAATAATAATAATAATAATAATAATAATAATAATAATAATAATAATAATAATAATAATAACAACAACAATAATAATAATAATAATAATAATAATAATAATAATAATAATAATAATAATAATAATAATAATGATGATGATGATGATGATGATGATGATGATGATAATGACAAAACGTTCTTATTATTTTCATCAAAAATAGGGTATCATTTTGCTCTATCTGCAAATTACAACTTTGAATGCCTTCTTTCTTTCTTTTTCTTTCATCCTCCTATGTTCTGATCTTGTTATTACAAGAACCTCTTGATCTGCAAAAAAAGTTTTGTCACAAAAATAAGTTAAATCTCCTCGATGTCTGTTAGACATAGCGTGGTATCTTAGCCGCACAGTTTTATCCAATACTTGTTATCATTTTCTGCTCGTATGAAAAATAAGAATTCTTTGCCTTTTTGACAAGAGAACCGCTCTGTATTGAGTATGGTTTTCTCATGGAGTGGGAAACTCTAAAAAAAAAAAACAAGAAAAAAAACCTCCAGTTCGACAAATGGAATAAAATACAGTGCACTAGAAAAAATGGAAATATCAGTTAAATCTATGATTGTGAAATACACAAGAGTACGAGGTTAAAGATAAAGGATTGCCAACTTGTGAAACAGAGAAAAAAGACGTGTAAAGTAGATAATTCTGCAGGAGAAAAAACAAAAGCACACATTTTTATGCATAGCAAGACTGGTTTAGGAAAAATGTAAGAAGGTTGGGGCAACCTGGTGCGTTTGGAATTTTCTGTCTAGCCCTTTGCATAGATACAAAGTTGTAAGGCCTGAAAACATCCTAACACCAATTTTCCGTCCAATTTAGAAAATATGCAAAATGTAAGTCTCACCTTCTGAGGGTCACCTTTTGGGTAGTGCATGGTTTACTATTTGCTAATGAAATATTTCACTCTAAGTCTGATAACATAAAGCTATGTGTTTAGAATGGCGTGGAGATCAGAATTTGAAAGGGGCCGTAAAAGATACACATTAATTAAGAAACTGCTGTTTTAGGGTAAAATTCTAGAATTGTTATTGACTATGCCGGCTTGAAATTTGATTTTTACCTGCATTTTAATCTCTGCAAGCAAACATTGATTTACATCATTCCTCGCTAATATATATAAATGTGTTTAATAAAAGGCAACTTTAATTTCTTTTCCTCGAAAACCACTCAAGTATACAATGATGACGTGGACTGAATGTTAATCTGTGGACATCAGTGGCCAAAAAAAAATATTACATTTTGTATTTTCGCTAAAAATGGCATTTGAAAGTTGATAATATATATCGATGGTAATTAACTCATCAAATTTTTTTGCCAAATTTGTTATGATGAACCATTCACCATATAAAACACTATCCTCAGTGGCATGCAATTTGTTATGATGAACCATTCACCATTTAAAACACTATCCTCAGTGGCATGCAATTTTCAAAGCTGGTGGCGTTTTTAAAACAATTTTTTGTTATCTTATAGATACTAATATATAAAAAATATGTTATTTTATTTAAAGGGAGTGAAAAACTGGAAAAAAAAATGAAAAATTCAAGGAAATTTGACCTCCTTCAGCGTAAACACTAGAGCGTCATAGAAACATCGCCGCCTTTTCTGTAAGGGCGGCGGTTGTGAAAATAAATATCACTTCTGCTTCTTTTGCAAGTATTTCGCGCTTCTGTACTGTTTAGTACCTAAGATAGCGACCAGATCCACTAATTGTCAACAAGGAACAATAGAAACAGTCATGTTAAGCTATTTAATTAACTCTTAATTTGTCTAACAGGAGTTGTGCACATTGTGACTAGATTTATAATAATTATAAGCTTTAGCAATCCAGGGGAAACGAATAATTTTTTTTTTAAATCAGAGCCTTGAGGTTTTTTTTTCACTGCAATATTGTTTGAGCAGTTGCACGTTTTTTTACTTAGTTTTTGAGGACAGTTTTCCACCACTTCAGATCGAGCACTACGTTTATCTGTAACGGGTCATCAGCACCACATTGTGGTCTCGGTGGAGGTGTAAACTGAAAACAGGGCTGCTGAAAAGATTGTACCCAAATTTAGTTTACTCTTTGCTTGAGATTTCTTCTTCATTTAAAGAATGTTTACATGAAAAAGTGAGAGGAATTCCAATGTCTGAATTTTCTGTTTATTTCAAGACTGTACTATGAGTGCCTGTGGAGGCTATATAAATATATATATATTGTTATAAATCTTTAATGCGTTTGTATGCCCCTGGAGGAGATATGTCAGACATTGTTGTAAAATTTACATTTCTGTATGTTCCTTATTGTAAAGTTTGCTTCTCTTCGATGCATTTGTGATAATAGTCTGTTATTTTTTCTGAAGTTTGCATTTCTTCAATCTAGTGGTCTTCCCCACCTGTTCCTTTGAACGGGCAATCATGGTCTGAAGCGGTACAAAAATTGAAAGAAATGTTATGGATTTAGGTGAAAATGCATTTGAAAAGTCATTATATATTTATTGGAATAAACTTCATCAATTTTTATTGCCAAATTTGTAATGATGAATCAAAGTACATTTAAAAGACTGCCCTCAGTGTATTCCAATTTTGAAATCGAATGACTATTAAAAACAAATTACTGTTATTTATAAAATGAAAATAAACAGAAAAAAACATGTTATGTTATTTAAATGGAGTGAAGAATTGAAAAAGTTGAAAATGAACTGAAATTTGACATCCTCCAGCGTGAAGACAAAAGCGTCATGGAAAACTTTGCTGTTATGTGTAAGAAGATAGTTGTGATTTCGTCAGGATTTTAAGATCAGCTGTAATCGTCGCGCTTTCTTTCCAACCAAATTTAGTTTACTTTTTTACTTGAGATCTCTCTTTGATTTAAAGAACGTCGTCATGACAACTTCAGAGGAATTACCATTGTCTCAAGGTTCTGTATATTTTAAAGTTGTGCTATGAATGGCTTTGAAGGAGGGTTATATCTGTTTTAATTGTAAAGTTTGCTTTTCTTTAATAGTTGTATGGCTCTGGAGGAGATAATAGTCATGGTGGTAAAATTTTCTTTTCTTTATTTTAGTAGTCTTCCCCACCTGTTCATTGTAGTAAAGTTTACTTTTCTTCATTTCTTCACAGCAGTTGATGGCTGTATGTATGTGTGTGTGTATATATATATTGTAGCCTTGGGGAGAAGTGACCCTAGTAGTTCCTTTCTATCATTCTTAACACTATAGCGTGCTTGTGAAAGTTTTAAAAGTCTAGGTCTGAGATATACTGGGATGATGTACTCCTTGGTCATTTGTTTTCCCATCACAACGCTCCAGAGAGCTGCATCTATGACCTTGTTGGGTGAACACAACACGCGCTATGGCTTGCAGTCTTTCCGCGAATGGATTCTGTATAAAGCGGGATTCTGAAGAGAAAAGCGACCGATATTTTAAATTTTTTCTCTTTTCTTTTAATATATTTTAGGCTATAATTTTTTTACTACCTTATCTTGGAGTCCATTTGTTTCTTCTCTTTGGTTCTGGTCACGTGGCTGTTAATCGAATATTTCTTGTTTTTGCAGCTATTGCAATTTCAAAGTTTAAATTGATAGCATCTTGGCACATTGCTATGCACGTGATCAAAGGTTTTAAAGCAAAATAAAGTTTTGAAAAAGAAACAAAGGAAAAAAGGAAATGAAGTGACCAAGAAGATGCTGGAGGTTAGAGCAGGAAGAGACCGTGCTCTTGCTGAGTTCTAACACGCACCGCACTGGAGGTTAGAGCAGGAAGAGACCTTGCTCTTGCTGAGTTCTAACACGCACCGCACTGGAGGTTAGAGCAGGAAGAGACCGTGCTCTTGCTGAGTTCTAACACGCACCGCACTGGAGGTTAGAGCAGGAAGAGACCTTGCTCTTGCTGAGTTCTAACACGCACCGCACTGGAGGTTAGAGCAGGAAGAGACCTTGCTCTTGCTGAGTTCTAACACGCACCGCACTGGAGGTTAGAGCAGGAAGAGACCGTGCTCTTGCTGAGTTCTAACACGCACCGCACTGGAGGTTAGAGCAGGAAGAGACCTTGCTCTTGCTGAGTTCTAACACGCACCGCACTGGAGGTTAGAGCAGGAAGAGACCTTGCTCTTGCTGAGTTCTAACACGCACCGCACTGGAGGTTAGAGCAGGAAGAGACCTTGCTCTTGCTGAGTTCTAACACGCACCGCACTGGAGGTTAGAGCAGGAAGAGACCTTGCTCTTGCTGAGTTCTAACACGCACCGCACTGGAGGTTAGAGCAGGAAGAGACCGTGCTCTTGCTGAGTTCTAACACGCACCGCACTGGAGGTTAGAGCAGGAAGAGACCTTGCTCTTGCTGAGTTCTAACACGCACCGCACTGGAGGTTAGAGCAGGAAGAGACCTTGCTCTTGCTGAGTTCTAACACGCACCGCACTGGAGGTTAGAGCAGGAAGAGACCTTGCTCTTGCTGAGTTCTAACACGCACCGCACTGGAGGTTAGAGCAGGAAGAGACCTTGCTCTTGCTGAGTTCTAACACGCACCGCACTGGAGGTTAGAGCAGGAAGAGACCGTGCTCTTGCTGAGTTCTAACACGCACCGCACTGGAGGTTAGAGCAGGAAGAGACCGTGCTCTTGCTGAGTTCTAACACGCACCGCACTGGAGGTTAGAGCAGGAAGAGACCTTGCTCTTGCTGAGTTCTAACACGCACCGCACTTGTTTCTCATCCCACAGGGCGAGCGCTGAAAAGCGGCGGCATTTTGAACGGTGAAAGGACCTGAATTAAACGACAGAAATGCTTTTAACATGTCGATGTGGAGGGGATGGCTCCCTGCTAACTGAGTTGTCTCACCACGGAGACATTCACGGTCTAAAAAAGCCGGAGCACCACACCGCCCGTCTCGTCCCGTGAACTTGCTCAGAGAGAGAGAGAGAGAAGAATATTTAAAATGCAGTTTTCATCTCAAAAGAAGAAAAACGGTAATTTCAAAATGCATTTCCATTTTCGAGTTATATTGCTTTCCTTAATGGCTTTTAGATTAGGATGCAACCTGATCACATTCGGCCATTTCCTATAGGCGGCGATATTGCTTTGCCCATACGATCCGTTCACATGAATGGAAATAGTTAGAGAAATGTTTTAGTTCACTCTTGTTTCTTTCCTTTCGCATATACGTTTTCTTCATTTTTTTTGCCTGTCTTTGTTAGCATCATCTACTGTTTTCACATCTGTGTCTGTGCAGGTTATGATAATTATCTAATCATAATTACATCAATCATTATCCCGTGGTCTGTTTCCTAGTCTCTCAGTTTAATTGCACCCATATCATAAAATGCTCACGATTTCTGTGCTTGTAACATTATTTGCTTTCACTATTTATCTTACTTTTTAGCGGATAATGATTTTTTTCTTGCACCTATTATGTTTAAACATAATGCTTTTGATCAACAATGCACTTGTATTTGAGCTTTTTATTTGTGTTCATCCATTGAGAAAACGTCACTACAGTATTGAAGTCAGTAGTTCCACACCTGATGTACTGATCTTGTTTCTGTGGTCTTATTTCACTATAGGAACACACCATTTAAATTATTGCAGCTCTGAAAGCCAAGTTCCTTGTCACAATCTCAATATTTATGAAACATGGTAGGCTTATTTTTTTTTCACACTACTTAGTAAATGTAATAATAGATCTTTGAATATTACAAGTAGATCGTGAAGTCCAATCAAGAGCGACAAGCAGCTAGTCCTATGGTCCACTAATCTTTGAGCATCCACAGGTATGTTTTGTAACGACTCTGGTTGTTGAACATGGCGTTGAGTGGTAGTCTAGACTCACATGGAAGGCTGCGGCTCATTAGAATATATCATAATTATGATCGGTGCAGCTCTAATATTTGTAACAAACTATTCAAAGAAAGCTGACCTTTGATGGGCATTTAATATGATAATTTACAGCTTTGCTTTCAATCTAGAAATAGTTCTCTATCCTTCTCTATCTTTCTTTTTTCATTTATCTCCCTCTCTAGTTTTGTTTTAAAAAGTATTATTCAAGCAAAGTGGCATTTGAGCGTTATAACCTTTGCTTGAATTAAAAAAAAAGGAAACACCAACTCACAATCTCAATTTTAAACACACCTCTCCCCTCGCTCCCCTCCCTTATTTTATGAGAAAATATTGTTAAATTTTTCTGCAACCCGGTTCTCTTCAATTTGAAAAAAGTTCTAAAATTTTACAAACTCCGAATGATTTTTACAAAGAAAATATCAATGTAAAGCCAGCCACACGATTGCTTTGTCGAGTCTGTAGTAATACTAATATATATATACAATATTCCAATTCAATACCTTTTGAAAGTATCTATTTAAACAAAACATAAAACCAATTAAGGCTCATTCAATTCTTTTCGAATAATCGTTATGGACGTAACGGACAACTATAATTTTAACAAATTCGTTTTTTGCTAATGGAGAAAATTCGGGCGAATTAGGAGCGTAAGAATTGGATTGAAACATGCGGGGAAGTAGAGACAAACAGAGACCGAGAGAAGGACATCCAGAACTGAGAGAAAATTTGTTGTTTGATATAGCCGGTCGGGCGAAATGTCCCTTCCGATATCGAGACGGACAACCTAACCACTACAGACGGTCCATGGGGAGGACCAGGGCTAGAGAGCGAGAGAGAGAGAGAGAGAGAGAGAGAGAGAGAGAGAGAGAGAGAGAGAGAGAGAGAGAGAGAGAGAGAGAGAGAGACAAAGTCAGACAGAGAGAGAGAGAGAAACAAAGTCAGACAGAGAGATGGACAAAGAGAAGTAAATGAGAAAACGCAATTTTATTCTGTCAAATAAAAATCTTATTTTGTTTACATTTAACTTTATTTCATTTTTAGTCAGTTTTTATTTTTTTTTTCTCTAAGCTATCCTTTTCCTCTGACTCTCGCCGCTCTTCAAAATAAAAAATTCGAAAAAGCGTTGTATGAGAGGTCAACTGTGCCAAGTTCCAAAACATGAACCAGGAGACAGAAATATAATTATGACGTGTTTTCAGCATTTCATTTCAGAATCGCGTATAAAAATATTTTCGCCAATTACCTTTACGAAGGTTCAGTGCTTGGCACCACGTAGGAAAGACCAGTCGAAGAATACCACTTCCGATTTAACTTTTTCGTTTTTTAATCCCAATGAAACTGCAAGGGTCGAATTGACATCTTGACCTGATCAAATGAGAGTTTTCTGGTCATTCTCTGCACCACTGTGGATAGATAACTAGACGCTTCAACATGCTGAAAGAAAGAGGCGGACACGTTAGATGCCTTGGTTTATCCCATAGAAATATATCATGTGTGCTGAATTAGTCATAAATGAGTGTTTTCGAAGAACATTATCATATCTTTTTTTAAGCAGAATTCTTTTCAGAGAGCAGAGTAAAAAAAGGAAAAAAGAAAAAAAATAATTTTGCTTGATGTGCAATGCCAGCACAAATTATTGAGCAATTAGGATTTTATAAACTTACCTATATTTAGATCTAGATTTTTGTAAATATTTAAATTTTCAGGAAGTTTTGTCTATGATATAAAGATTGATTTTCTCATGTCATAGAAAAATTTTAACATTTGTCTCATTTTTAGTCCTCTTCTTCAATAGTTTCCTCTTTAATGGTTTTCCTTGTTTTGTCTCAAAAGAGATATAATAAGTTTTTGCGAAAAGCCGCAATGAGTAAGTTATCTTTCCGAAGATTTTGACTCAGTTCGTTTTACAAAAGGAATACGCTTAAATCTTTCAGTAGTTACAATTTCTGGTCTGCTCATTTGTTTTAGCTCTATTTTCGTGACATAATGGTATACGTTTATAAATCTACCTCCGCAGGCCCCAAATTAAAGGAACGAAAACGAGGCCTAGATCTAATTTTATACCCTAGAATTCATCCCCAGTCCATCTTGGAGTAGTCATGGTTCTGGCTGACTTAATGCTTTCAACCTCAGATTTAGACTTATCTAGAGTATATAGATCTACATGAAATATAGATTTCAACCTCAGATTTAGACTTATCTAGAGTATAAAGATCTACATGAAATATAGATTTTAACCTCAGATTTAGACTTATCTAGAGCAGATAGATCTACATGAAATATAGATTTTAACCTCAGATTTAGACTTATCTAGAGCAGATAGATCTACATGAAATATAGATTTTAACCTCAGATTTAGACTTATCTAGAGTATATAGATCTACATGAAATATAGATTTTAACCTCAGATTTAGACTTATCTAGAGTATATAGATCTACATGAAATATAGATTTTAACCTCAGATTTAGACTTATCTAGAGTATATAGATCTACATGAAATATAGATTTTAACCTCAGATTTAGACTTATCTAGAGTATATAGATCTACATGAAATATAAATTTTAACCTCAGATTTAGACTTATCTAGAGCAGATAGATCTACATGAAATATTTATCTAGATTTATGAAGATTTCGATTTATTTTAGATTATCTAGAGTCTTGAATAATTTTTAAATAAATATCAGGACTAATAAACTTTTTTCCATATTATTTCTTTCATTTATAGATTGATCTACAAGCATTTTTCCAAGATTTATAACTATCTTGTTTAGATGTGAATAAGTATCAACATGTACTGTAAATACATGTCCTATCACTATTCAATGTGAGAATATTTCTAACAGCTGTCTAATTTTTATCCCTAAAATTTGTTGAATCACTGATTAGGACTGTACCTCTTAGTTTGAAAAATGAATTTTTCATTATTTGTAGAAATTATTGGGACAAAGAACGTTTGTATTGCAAAGTTTAAAATTCATGTTTCTACCCAGTTTCATCCAAAAAGCGATTGTAAGATTTTTGTTATGGTGATTTCAAAAACTTTGCTCCCAGTGTATGGCTTTTCTGATTTTGTGTTAAAAAACGTTTTTAGATGATTTTGTTCTTTTTTCGTATTTTTCCTAGTTATTGATTACATTTTGCAGGTGATTTGTTATGACCAGAAGAAGTGATTTTTCCCTTTTCCTAATATTATGAGGTGTAACAAATCAAAGCAGATATATATTTTTTAGAAAGATAAGCTCTAGTTAAATTCGTGCATGAACTTTTTTTTTTCATTAACTAACTTTCATGAAACATTTTAAAAAAAGAGAGAGAGAGAGAGAGAGAGAGAGAGAGAGAGAGAGAGAGAGAGAGAGAGAGAGAGAGAGAGAGAGAGAGAGAGATTAAATACAACAAACAGTCCATACCCTGATAAGATTCAGTACACAAATTGAAACAGAATGATAAACCCTTAGTCCAACACAACAAAAAATAACAAAGGTGACAATTTCAGTAGAGGGAAAATTACATTCCTTTTTTTAATTTGAAAAATGTGAATATCAAGAAATTTTTTTGCAGAGACGAGTTACTATAAAACTAGTTGGTTCAGAGGATTTTACTTTACATTTTATATTTAAGAAGATTCTTGGAGTGCTATATTGAGCCCACCCTGATCTATGGATGCGCGGCCAGAACAATTTGAAAACAGCTGCCAAGTCATAGAAAAATGGTTCCTACTGGAGTGCTACAAAGCTCATGGACTGCAAAGAAATCAAATGAAAAGGTGTTATGAGACTCTAACTGACACAATAAGATCACTCATAAATAGAATGCGTAAACGCTAAGCAACCTATGGACTATGTGAGGAGAAAAGAGAAACTGGAATATCTTTTGACAATTGGAAAGATTGAAGGAAAACACAGCAGAGGAAACCAGCGGGCAAAGATGGATGGATTAACAAAGTGGCTAAATGAAAGATGAGTGCCAGACGCTACGAGGGATCGAGATGCGTTAAAGGTCATTGTCGCCTACGCTAAAGAGCAGGGCACCTGATTGATTGATACAGAAACAAAAAGTCTCGCTGAATGATCTTTTTCTTATCCACTATACACCTATTGAAGATGATTTGTGTTCAAGTTGTGAATAAATACGGCTGTCAAGATCTGTTTCTTACATAAATTTGGCCGTAGCAGGGGTTTTAGACACGATAAAAATGCATAATACCACATTTAACCCTCGTTTTATCGGAGCACCGAATTCATGGTGCTGTCAAAAAACCTTCAAACCGGATGCCGGGTCCAGCTCCTCTTTGTCAAATCTCTGTCAGATTCTCATTCCTGTTCCGAAATAGAATAAATCGACGTTGATCTTTACAGAGACTTCAAAGGATGTTGAATGAGAAATGCTAATCCCGAAGAGCTACTGTTAGGTTATTCCTTACTTTTATCGTGGATGCCTAGATGGCGGGTGATGCATTACGTCGAATCGGCAGACTGTTATGTTACTGGCCGGTATTAATGAATTTATGCATAGAGACTTGACGATACATAATAATACTTTAGATTACGACCGTCGGAAAGTAACGTTGTGTATATTATAACGATTCAAAATTTTGGAGGACCCAAATGACACAATAGTGTTCTTTCTTTAAGACAAGATCTTATATCTATATTTGATATTATTTACAGAGGATTGAGTATCATTTGTTGATATTGTATTAGATTCTGTATTGCAAGTCTAGTGAGATTAGATCTAGACAGATTAAGCCACATATTAATGTATCGAAATCATAGTTTTTCAACTTTGATTATTAAACTGGAACAACATAGCAGCTAAATTTAAGGCCTGATTAGATCTGCATTTATCTAGTCGTTTGAAAACAAACTAAATCATAACACAACTGAAAAATCAAGATCTATCATTAAAACCTAGAAATCTCTCAAAGGCTGCAATCAAAATAATGATGCGCACATACATCATTTTAATTTTAAACCTTAATAAGGTAAATATATATATTTTCATAGATTCAAAGATCTATCCTAACTGTTAGAATAATCAAAGATTCTAGATTTGAAAACATAGCTCACTGGCTATCAAGCCCTTATTCAAAAAAATGCGTGAGCGCCCCCCACTGGCTCGGGTCCCGCCCACTTTTCTTACTGACTTTAGTAGGAAATACGACGGTAATTTATGTGTATGCTTTTTATTGCCTAAGAACAAATATTACCGTGAAAAGCTTATCTGGTTTAAAAAAACTGTTTAAATCTTTGAAAGGTCGAGAGATTATATTTCTGTACGCATTTCCATCAAATTTGGAAAGTAATTCTATTTTGTACGGAGGGGTGCCTTTTGATATTAGAAAAAATGCCCAAATTTATCTTATAAAAAAGAAAGTTTGTAACTTTCGGATTTGGTTTCTTTATGAGCTGCAAATCTTAGCTTTTAATCCACTTATCTACATGACTGTTGGTCTAAAAACTTTCGGCTCCTTCATTCAAACAACACAATCTTCTGGCTTCCAAATCTTCATTTGTCATAAACACTAACTTATTTCGTCAGGTAAGTTATGTTTCTAAGTCTAGCAATTGCATATGAGATGCAGGGATTGAGATAACTAGGTCTAGATATCTAGACAGAAAGAAACCTTTTTGTGTTTCTTGGCCCGCCATGCTAGAATTAGATGTCGATCTAGATCTAGGGAGAATCACAGCACGTGCAGCATTGCCAAACAGATTCACTCTCAGCTTGTACAATAGCTGAAAATGCAACATGAATTATTTGTAATGAGGCACCGATGATGGACAGGCGGTTTTTTTCTCTGTTTTTTTTTTTTAGCTGTGTAAGCAGGAATCTGTCGGACGATTGGACGATTCAAGTTCTTTGGAGGCAAAGCAATAGTGCTGATTGGAGACTTCAGGCAGATTCTTCATATTATTCCTAAAGAACGAGATGCAGTATGTCAGAAATCTGCGCCTTACCTAGAATATGAGAGTTTCTACAAGAATCATCAACTTCTAAAGGTTGACAAAGAGAATCGGTGATTGTACTAAAAAGCTCTGTTCATGTCCAATGGTTAGCCCCTCAGCCATCTATGTCCCCAAAGGGCTTTCCAAATTTGCAAGAGATGGAGAGAAAATGAATAACTGGAAGCCCGTTTACATCCAGAGATATGATGTAACAGTCCAGCTAATCAAAAATATCCTACAACATCAAAACTGGTGGGTCAGCACCACAAAATAATAAATAAACAACATTACAAATCGCCTCTTCGTGTGAGGTCGCTTAAGTCCGGAATCCGAAAATCCGCCGTTTTGTTTTTGTCTGACATTTATAACCGGCTAAAGGGTAGAAGAAAGAGAGAGATACTCTCTGGTATAAGATGTTAGTTGTTAAATTCCATGGATCTAGATCTAGCTTCTAGCGGTGTTGTTTACTTCTGATCATTCTTCTTTTATTTTATTCTAATACATTTTACGTCAGAAATTGATAAAAAAAAATTATTGATATAACTTTCCCAATTACAATCGTGTTTAGAGTTGTTTTGCTTTTTCTCGTCGTGGATAAAAGCATTGTTTATACATTAGTGTCTAAGTTTAACTAAAGCATGCATCAAACCAATGGTTTGCGCCTTAGGACAAACCAACATGGCGGGGCTCGGCACGGGGTTTGTGACGTATTTGTATGGGAATTGTGAATCTGTTAATCTGTGGTTAGCCCAAGCAAACCTAACCACGGTCAACACAACCATGCCAAAAACATTATACTCCACCCTCTTCCTTGGCAATAAAACCGACCCCGAATGAAATAGAAATAACAGTGTCCCACCCTGTCCAGTACTTTGAGAGTTATCCTATCCCTCACAAGATCCCTTCTGCACGGGGGAGGTATCGTGGGGATATCCTCCCCTCCCTCACCTCCCTCACAATATTCCACCTGAATCAGGTAAGTAAAACCCTCCACTGTGTCCTCACACGATTCCTCTTGTGTCAGGCAGGTATCATGTATCCCAGACAGTAACTGTTGTGTAGAACTGATGTATAGATTCTAGGTCTCTAAACGGTCTCTAAGAATTTTCATTACATAAATGCCTAACTCAATTTTTTGCAACTTTTTGTCAAAACAAAATTTTTTTATACTACATACCAATTCCTTCATGTTGCTTGAGCCCTAATAGGTTTTGGTTACAATTATTCAAATAATTTAGAATAATATCACTAATAATACTTTTGTTTTATAGTGGAAGAAAAATCCATTTGACTTACTTGACTTAGGGCCTTCCGCGTCTCAGTCGTCCGACGGGGGCGCTTCGGCAGCTTTTCGGATTCTCGTCGACAGTTCTCTCCATTGCTGTCTGTTCTGGGCGATGCATCTTAGGTGTTCGAGGTCTTCCCTAGTTGTGAGTTGTAGTGTGTTTTCTTGTAGTCTTGATAGGTCTTTGTTGAGGACGACTGGTAGTGTTGTTAAAGGGCGGCCCCGAAACTTTTTTCCGTGTGTGGCGAAATAGCTGTTCATTGATTTATTAGCAGGTATTTCAATATTTCTTCTAAGTATGTGCCCGAAAAGGCGCCACCTGTTCTCAAGTATATAAATAGAAAGGGGGTGTTCCTCGCACTTGTTGTAAAGAAATGAATTTGTGATTTTAACGGGGTATTTGATGTTGAGAACTTTCCTTAGCTGTTTACGATGAAATGCATTTAATTTTTCTTCTTCAGATTTTGTCAGTACCCAGGTGCCGCAGTTGTAGACAAGTATTGATTTTACGAGCGACCTGTATAATTTCAGCTTGGTCTTTCTTTTAATCTTATCTCCTTTGATCCAGACATTTAGAAGCTTTGTCAGTGCTGCATTGGATAGTCGTTTCCTCCTCTCAACGTCTTCTTCGTCGCCTATGAGAGTTCCAACTTTTTTTGTATTTTTATACTCTGTTCCAGCTCTTGACAACGTTGTAAACTCTGTCTTATCTATATTGACCAGTAGATTGTATTTATGTAAGGTGTTTTGTACTTCTTCCGTATCGACGAAATTCAGACCAACAAAATCTACGTCGTCAGCGTATGCAATCTCTGTAGGTAGAGTCTTTTCCAGTTCATTGGTCGGTCGTGGCAAGATGGTTCTTACTTCTTTCAGGGCATTCTCTAAATAATTATACTGAAAACAATACGGGGCTAAGACTGTCTCCTTGCGGGGTGCCTATGTTGCTCACAAAGGGTCTTTCCTTTGTTGCACCATTGATCCTAGTGTTAATGACTGTATCGCTTAAGAGAAAACGTATTATTCTCAGCTCATCTTCTTCAACTATGCGTTCTATTATGTCAAGCAAAATTTGTCTATCTATTGTGTCGAAGGCTGCTGACATGTCAATCCCTGTGATTTTGATCTCGACATCCTCTTTCTTAGCCTTGGCTGCCAGCCATTTATGCGTCCATGCGACGTCGGACGTGCTTCTTTCAGGCCGAAAGCCACTTTGGCTGTGAGATAGATATTCTTCAATGTTCGGTCTTATTCTGTGAAGAGTTATGATTGAAAGAGCCTTTCTGATGGTGTTAAGTAGAGTAATAGGCCTTAAGTTTTTAGGTGGACCTTTCGGCTTGTCTGGTTTGGGTATTGCAATTAATTCTCCTGAGTTGATGTTGATTGTTTCGTGTTCTTCAAACACCCTGTTTAATATGTTTGCGATACTTTTATGTAGTAGTGGTGTTCCATATTTGAGGAGCTCTCCACTTATTTCGTCTCCTCCTGGAGCTCTGTTGTTTTTTAAACTTTCTAAGCTTTTTCTCACTTCCTCCGATGTGAATGGTTTATTCAGTTTCCTAGGTATGCCTTGAAACGATGCTATACTTGCTAGGTCTTTGTTTTGAAATTTTTCTTTAAAAAAGTCCGCTACTATTTCTAAAGTTTGATTAGGATTGATGACGAGCTTTCCTGACGAGTCTTCCACTGACGGATTTTCATAATGTTTTTGATTAAGCAGCTTGACTGCTTTGAACATAGCATTATCTGAGTTTGCCTCATTTATCTTCTGTACTTTTTTCTCCAGTTCTTCATTTCTTTGTTCAAGGATCGTTTTCCGAATCGTGTGTAGTAAAAATCCATTTAGGGGAAGAAAAATCCATTTCGGGGCATAACTCAAAACAAGTATTTATCGAATGAGCGTGAGGTTGTATTGCTTTGTAAGCTCATTTCTGTGGATCAAACGGGAATCTAAAAAAATTATTTGTCTGGATTATGCTGACTGGAAATGTGACAGTTAATGGCATAGCAGTGCTGCTTTTTCCTCTTATGTTCACAGTTTCAAGCGCAGCTTCAACTTCGTTTGTTCACGTCTTGAAAGCGAGAATATCGGCTTAGCAAAAACAATAACTTTGCTGGCAGTCTCTTTCGCGTTGTCTCATTGAGGGTTCTGTGAGCTGATGCGGACACTTCTATTTTCGCCATTGAGCTATCTCGACAGTATAGTGTTTTTGGTACAACCATGCAAAGCTATGTGTAGAGAGTCCAACTTAGCGTTGCAATGCAAACGTTACAGTGCTAAATGTACACATAGGTCGGCCATATCTGAAGAATAGAGAGTGATTAAATTTTTATACAAAATTCATTAAGACTATACACTTGCTCTCCTAGGAAAACAATAAGGCATTCATGGTGACGAATTTAAAAAGCAGCGTCAAATCATGTGTAGATCTAGATATATTTTTATGAACAGTAAGATATAAATCTTAAAATCTAGGTCAAGTCTGAATCTGGATCTAGTGTATGCACTTGTCTTTACTTATCCTATATTATCTAGATTAATTGTATTGTTCCTAGACTTTCAGATCAAACTGATGCTCTAGTCTCTTGTTAGATTCGTCGTAAATGATTATCCCATGTTCTAGACTTCTGATACAACTCTAGAATTTATGTCGGAACTAAATCGTAGCCATTTTGACAATTATCTACATTTTAGTAAGCTAATTATTTAAATTATTCAAGAAGATAGATCTTGAATCCTATTTAGACCTACACAAGTAACCGAGAAACACAGTTCTCCGAGCTGTATCATATGTAGAAGGATTTTACTTAGTTCCACAGAGTAGCTCAGTCCTCATTTTATCAAGCTAGAAGGAACTTTTCTCTGCATTGTGCTTTAAAGGTACCGGCAAGTGAAAACATGACCTTTCTTGCATTGATTTTCTCATGTAGAATGCACTGTTGTGCTTGTTGGCAGATTTACCAGTGATGCATCAATACAATTGGTTAAGCTGTGTAGTGCTTTCAATAGTGTCGAGTAGAAGACCCATATAACTGAATTTTACACAAAAAAATAAAGTGACATCATGAATCTTTATCACTCTCTCCTATGTTCTTTCCATCTCAGCCTTTCTCCCATTTTATAAAATTATGTCTATTAACTACCTTACAACGTATGACCCTCCCTCTGCCTGTTTGTCTGTCTAGCTGGCTGCTCTTCTCTCATTCCCAGCATTAATCTCCCTCTCTTTTTTCTCTCTTTCTCTCTCTTTTTCATTTATTTTAATTGTATAATGAAAAAACGCATACTTCTCTTTTACCTTGACGCTTTTGCATAACAGATGCGAAGAAAAAATAATAAAATAAAACATCCCAGTGACACGAGCTTTATTAGTCTATACTAGATTATATTTTGTATTTTTTTTTTGCATGAACATACCTGTTCCTTATTCAAAACCAATTAGAGGGAAACTCAAGACAGATGAAGGGTTCATCCTCACTGTAATCATATTCCAACAGGTGAAGATATCTATAAAAAGTTACCAGGTCTATTCTTAGGTTGGGATTCAGTGAGATTCACAGCTGAGAGTCGTTGTGGAAAAGGTTATGTAAAATAAGGCCGGTTTTAATTCTTGTTTTAACTCCTCTTACAAACATATGTTTGCTACTTATGCAATTCGAATCTAGATTTGGATTGCCTTCTTAATTTTAGAGGTAGATTTATCAATTTTAATAGTTGAAATCTTAATTTCGTATTAGCTGTATTTACATCTTACATTTTCTTTTTTATATTTACCTGTGTTTTAAAAAAAAATAAAGCTTTTTTTTTAAAAAAAGAAAAAAAAAGAGAATAACTGGCAATTAGTTAATAATATTTTTTTAATTTAAATAATCTTGAACGGTGGATAAATGTTGGATGCCCCAGAGGCTCTAAGTTTTTAATATCTCTTAAGTCTATCTCAGACTCGTCAAGAGCAACATTGAAAAATGACAAGATACGTTTTCATTGACTTTATCACCATCAGAAAATTTCTCTGAAGACAAAAATCAGTTGATGCAAGTTTAGGCCTAGGCAATATTATTTTCTTTAACAAAAGAAAATGGAGAATGGTATATCTTAAATGATAATATAAAGGTAAGATAAAAAAATAAGTAAAACATGAAAGAGGACGAATTTTGAGAAAAAACAAGAGATAGACCATTATGGAAAAGAGGTAGGGAGAAACACAGCAAGAAATATAGTAGGAAAAGAGGACATAATGACAGGGAAAGGGAAGCGTTCAAAAAAGACTGCATGGAGAAAGAGATAGAGAGAGAGAGAGAGAGAGAGAGAGAGAGAGAGAGAGAGAGAGGGTACAGGGATGTTGAAAAGAGGAGTTGTTAGATTTCGGTTTGTTTTGTTTTGTTTTGTTTTGTTTTTGCTTTTGTTTTGTTTTTCCTTGTAATACTTTATAAAATAATATTATCTTTTTCGTTGATAAATATTAATAGTTTATTGAGGTTTGTTAAAGTTTGAACACAGATAGGTGTTGTAAGTAAATTTTGACTTCCCATCACGACTGCTGAATGTTTGTTGAAACTTCCGCATTTTAGAGGCAGAAAATGCGAGCAATAAACAGCGGCGTATTTTATAGACAGTAACAAAAAATTGAATTGTACTTCAACCTCTAAATGCTATTTATTTCAAGAAATCATATGTTAAAATTGGACATAAGTAATATCCTCTTGGGAAGAAAAGTCTTATTTTCACAAGATAGATAGAAAACCAAAATAATTATGAACGTCACAGGTAAATTGTGGTTTTCTAATCCTTCACCATCAAGTGCACTTTAGCTTTTTTAAGTTTAATTTTTATTTACTTTTGTGGATGTATCTTTATCCAATAAGGAAACATATGGAAACATTTTCTCAAGGCTTGATTTATCTTCGAAGGAAACTTTTTACTGGACTACACAACATTGTCAAATCAATCTTGATTAGTATCAAATGAGTTTTGCATGAATTTTCGTTTAAAAAAAAATCAACCAGGGATAAGGAGTGAGTCATAAATTACCTTACTCGAGTTGAGCGAGGGAAAATAATGCTATTACCGAGCTTCATTGAAATCACATCAAACAAAGATCTAAGTTTCTCGAAAGATACAAACATAAGCTCAGGCCATTGTCCTGTCCTGCACTCTGCTGGGCAGCAATGTGTATCGATGTGTATTAAGTCTCTGCTGTCGAATGACTGGCTGGGAGCAGGGGAGGGCCAAACCGAGAGAGCGATGCTGGTGGCAGAGCAATGGGACAGCCCAAGCAATACGAGGATACGTCCTAGAGATTGATGGGTTCAACGCTCACGCTACAACTGGGGGTTAATTCTACTTCAGTTCACTGATCTCTTAACCTAGATGATCGTCTGGTCAACAAAGATGATCGAGCAGCCATGTTTTTTCGCCATTCTACTCTATTTTTAGCGCTCTTGACAACTTTATCATTAGGATCATCTTTGCAACTGCTGCTGATCTTCTAAAGTGCTCTTACTATCACAGTTTGAGCATGTGTGACGGTGTAGGTGTGTCCTTTGTGATTTTGATTTCCACATGTGTTTGAGGATCTTTTTAACGCCCAATCGCAGGCCTTATTCTGGTCCTCTATTCCTATTTGCATCTTGATCGTTACAGAAGGTGCCCAAAGGTCTTCTAAAGCATCTCTCCTCTATAGATAGTACCGATGTCTCTAATTCTCTTGTAACGGTCTATTTTTCACAAGATTATAGGAAGGTTGAAATGGCGAAGGAATTCTTCATTTTGATTTTGGAACTGCCTGTAATGGTCTCACTTTTTAGAGTGTTTTAAGTCTTTCACGATTGTTTGGACAACTTAGTACAATATTTCTTTGTTTTGATATTTTCAACTTTCAGCTGCACTGTACCTAGGTATTTGAAGATTTCAGAAGTCTTGTTTTCAGTGGTAAACTGTAATGTCTAGGTTGAAGCCTGTAATTCTGTTGGTTTTCCGCGCTGAATCTTTATGTTGTAAACTTCTTTTTCTTTTTTTTTAATCGGTTGCAAATTAACTCTTCTTTCCTTGCAAGAACATAGCTGTCACCAGTCAAAGGTAAATATTTTCCTGCCATCCATGCTATTTGATCCTTTATAGTCTCTGAAAGCATCAGTTATGATTTTCGCAAGAAACATGTTGGTCAAAGTGGGTAAAAGTAGGCGCGTTTGTCTGACTTCAGCTGTTGTCCTGAATTCTCCTATACTGCTGGTGTCTTTGTTGAGGAGGCTCTTAACGGCGTTAATCAAAGTAACGTTGATGTTGCATGGTTTCATTGTGGTCTATAAGCAGCATGGCATACTTGATCAAAACCTCTGGAAGATCAGCATCTTGATTGATCGAGAAGCTTCACCAGCTCATAGTCCTCCAATTCGGTCTCTCAGCTTTCACCTTTCATCTTTCTCGGTTGTAAATTTGTCTCATTCCAGTTAGCGCCGTCTATCTCACGAACGGAAGGCGTTGGCTGTAGCTAAGACTACCTGAAATGTCTGTGTATGCCAAGGGTTGTCTGTGTCACTGAACTCATTGACCAAATCCTTCACGTTCGAGTAATCTGTACCGGGTAAAGTTAGGGAAGCAAATTCCGTGCTTTATCTTGTTTAAATGTTTCTGTTGGTTCAGGAGCATTCAGCTTTTCAGGACCAAACACTTTTATATGTTTCGTCTAGCTATTAAGTTTCAAATTTTCGACAAGATATTCAGTTTTCCATTGTATAATTTATAAGAGACACTGCACTTACTGTCTTACTCGTTTGCAAACCATGATAGTTTTAGTCAACTTCACATTGTTCTTATTTCAATAAAATCTTTGTTAGAAACAATGTTAAATATAATTTTACTCACTTTTAAAAACCTATATGCACGCTTGAAGAGATGTTACCATCTAAAATATTCTTCAGCTATAACAATTTGAAAATCAATTTTTCTCTCCACCCACATTTTAACTTCATAAATTGTGTAATTACAAGCCATCGTCGGTAACTTGTTTAAAGATGTCGCAATCCATACAACCCCCTACATTTTTGTAATTTCACCGAAACACAACGTGTGAAAATGTCTAGTTTTAAAATTACGCTGCCATGATAAGGAACTGAGTTTGTCACGTAGACCACATGGAGAACGAAATTTACATTTGAAAGTCTTTACATTAATTAATAAGGTTTCTTGAGAAGCTGCGCTTATGAGTTTTGATAATTTCTTCCATAAATCACGAAGACATTAGCCTTTCTTTCAGCTGGTGAAGAGAAAATAGGAAAAAAAATGTGTTTTTTTGTTTCTCATAATATGGTTTCAATCTCTTGCATCTGCAAACCATATTCTGTTTATTACAGCAGAGCACGCAACTAGGTTTGCAGTGCAGCTAATGTTCCTCGTGTTGGTTTATTGTCTTATTGTATAATATTATTTGAACTATACTTCTTTATTTCGATAGGAGAGAAACAAAGTCTAGGTATGAAACTAATTTTTACAAAGGCTTTGACATTTTCTATGTGTACTGCTATTTTTCAATTTCTATATAATTATTCATATAGCCATCTACCTAGCCATCGATTTTATTTTTTATAAATAAATGCAGTCATTCATGAATTCATCAATACAAAAATGATATATAACCCATACACTTATGTCGTTGTCTCCAAGTATTCAATTTCTATGTTCTCGTGTATCTATTATAAAAACTCGATGTGGTATATCCAAGCATCTGTGTGAATATCCTTCTTTGTATCTATTTATGTATATAATCGTTTTACTTCTGTCCTCATAAATAGATAACAGTTGCGCCTTTGAGTGTTGATAACAACACGTATGTGTCTGGGGCTTAGAAAACTAGGATCTGAACATGGGGTGCTCCAGTCTTATTGCCTTTCAAGAGAGAGGTAGAGGTTGAGAGAGAGAGAGAGAGAGAGAGAGAGAGAGAGAGAGAGAGAGAGAGAGAGAGAGAGAGAGAGGGAGGGAGAATACAATAAGGCTTAAATGCCTAATTATTTCAATAAGGGACAATAAGGTTATAAGTTTGCTAACTTTTTAATTTATTAACGTGTTTCTATGGATACAGCTGTGTTTTATTTCATTATGAGGTCGTTTCACACTAATATCCCACATTTTTAATATCTTTTTTCTGCACTCAGTAAACTGAACGATTACCTTTTGTTTGACTGTTTCTCCCAATGGTTTTATGTAATATTAAAATAGCCAAACGTACTTTTTTATGGAGCATTATTAAATTCAAAATCCTTTCACTAAAGCAGGATTCGATATATATTGCCATCAACACTGAGTAACTAAACGACCGACAAGAAATTTGTTTTGAATTGAAAGTTCCAGAACATTTGTTTTCCGAGGAAGCCCTGCTCGTGTCGGGCCATATTTGTGTTTCGAGACGGGAGCTTAATTCAATTGGTCGCTGAATTTCTCCACCCAAAACAAGTCAATTTTCCCTGGGTTGAAGCGTCTTGCTTTTTTGGCTTCAATAATGTCAACCTAATAATATATTAAAGTGTCGCTGGTAGAATAATGCGGAGTCATAGATCCCAAAATATTTTTCAAAACTTGTGGTAGTTTAAGGAAAACCTTTTCTCGTGAGTTCGAGATACCATTAGGTCTAAATGTGGGTTTGATACCATTTCTATCCAAATCTCCCTCCTTGATGGATGGCTGGGGATATGGAGAGGGCGTGAAGCTCCCAAACCCGCTAACAGCTTCAGTGACTGTTTCAGACTAGATCTAGTGTCCAGCCGCACATCTCTTAGTCTTGAGCCGGTCCAAGTGGATTCATATTTGTTTTATTTAAGCTGAAACGAATGTGCAAATCAACATCATCAAGGATCTAAGTTCATGGTAGAGACAGAGAATATCAAAACTATTTCCATCTGAGAATCAGATCCATGTATGTATTTCACCACCGTCTGATGTTGCATTTCACTTTAAGGACTTAATCTTATATCCATTTTACATATTATTTCTTTTAAGCAAACCCATAAGCCAGTTCATTGTGTCGGTTAAAGCGATAATTTGGACAACTGCGAATAGGTCTCACATTCTAGACTTTGCATCTATTGTTTGGCCTGTGTGAATTGTGACATATTCGTTCTCGCTGTGGATTAAGTACAGGCGAGTTATATGAATCTTATTTTCTTGGAGTAAAGGCAACAGCAAAAAAGAGTGATGTCGAAATCTATCGAACGCCAATATGCGAATGCCTATCCATGCGAGTTTACCGTTATAAGATTTTTTTTCTGCATCCTCGAAGACAATTCTAGAGAGGAGCTCAGCTGGTCTGAGGCACCTATACCCCCGCGTCCACAGCTAAACTGTTTGTCAGAAGGCTTGGGTTAGTAGCGGTATGAATGTCTTATCTGCGCCATCATAGCGATACTCGCTCTGTGCAGCAGCACAAGAAATCTGTTTTGGAAAAGAATGTTTGTGATGGGGGGAAAAAAGGTACGTCTGGGAGCCACTACATAAATAATTTCCATGGCTTGTTTCCAAGTTTGAAAAATAAAATCTGTTCGTAGAGAGAATTATACTTCTAATATTAAAGCACGATTCCCCTATAAACAAATAGGATGGGAAGACATTAAATGCCCAAGAAGAAATGAGCTATTTGTTGCCTGAATTCTTAATTCTTTTTTTTTATTGATGGATTTGAGACGCCCATTAACAGTTTTAAGTCCGGCAAATTTTACTTGTATTCTTCATTTGGTGATTTTGGAAGGAAAAAAAAACAATTACGTACTGATTGCCTTTTATAATACAATATATTTAGCCGTTTGATCGTGGTGGTATCAGCTTAATTTGATCAGCTTTTCCTCATCAGGCGTATTATATATTATACCAAGCTAGACTTCCAACCCATCTTAACAATATAAATTGTAACTTTATTGAGCTAAGTCTCCAGGTTTTATCCTAAGGGTCAATGAAGATCTTACACGATCATGGCGTGTCAAGAAGTTCCTGGTAAGTTTGTATGGTTTTTTTTAAACATTAATTTGTCTGTTAAGTTTCGAAGATGAAAAACTGTATAACACTGATCCGGATTTCAACACGATGCTCGTGTAATAAAGAAATGCCCAACTAAAACAGCATTTGTATTAATAAGTTTTAGTGCATCATTTCACAAGCTTTCTAAGAGCTAAGTAGACACTGTTGATACACTAATGGATTTCCGTTCCTTTGTGAAAGAAGCAGCCCGTCTTACAGTTCTGTGTGGATATGCATCCGCCGTGCCTGGTGATGAAATGTAACTTTCGACTCGGGCAAACTTTGAGGTTTCTCTCTATTTTGTTGATCGTTGTTAGCTGGGCTCTGAATCCTCTTCGCTTCCAGGAAGTTTCTCTGGTTTTGGCGGAAAGACTGTAAAACATTCCTGCGTCGCTTCAAAGTCTCCTCTGTGCGGGTGGATTTCTCTGGAATTGAGAGACAAAAACGGTCAGATAAAATACGAATACAGGTAATTCACAGCTGTTGAAAGAGAGTTCTAGCGAGGAGATGGCGTCTGAGGTTTGCGGCAAGTTGTGCTCAAATGCACAGCGCAGAAAAATAACAGAGCAAGTGAGACCAAATAAAGTCATCATGACGTTATCACATAACAGGTATTTTGTCAGCTGCTGGGCAATGGAAGAGGAAAATTGTGAGAGGGAAATTTGAAATGCTTGTTGTCTTTTATTTTTTAAGTGACTGAGTAGTTGAGATATTCATAACTAGCGCGGTATCAAATATTTCAATGTGATAGTTTTCCTACCACTGCTTAATTTTTTTTAAATCTTTGCATCTATATGTAAGTCGATTGTAAAAATTTCAAATTCTTTTTATAGTATGATTTGTCGATATTTAAATATACAAATAGATCAATAAATCGATCAAAAAGTTTAGGGAATGAACAGGTACTCTTTGTCCTGTTGATCAATATGCTTACTGCAAAAATAAGGGGAAACAATGTGACTCATATAGATACTCTATGTCGTCGATTTATTGATTATCATGGTGGAGGTCACGTCGTCTATTGATAATCATGGTGGTCAGTGCTATACACCCTTGATTGTTGACGTCACTAAGTGCATTCTGCAGAACAAACCCATATATGTGAAAGCAATATTTCGACAATCAATGATGGGGTCCAGTATCGTCTATCAAGCAAGAGCTAGTGATGGCCTTGAAGAATGGACAGCTGGAAACAACCTTCCAAAACCGGATGCACATTGGACCTGATTGATTTGGTGTACTCCCATTTCTCCACAGGTCTCAGTAAGATGCACACCAGGCTAGAGCATACACCCAGTGGAACCTTCCAATCAGCTACTCGGTGATTGCGTGACTAGGTTAAATCTTTACAGATCCAAATTCATCTCTGGTTGGTACAGAGGATAGTAACTGTTTAAAACTCACCTCTAGGTCCATCTACACTAAACGGCTACATAGTATTCGTTTTCCATGTATTGGTATTGGGATGTAGAAAGGAAAATTCATATAACTGAGGAGCTGTGCGAAAATGAAACTGTTGTATATATTTTATTCCTTTAAACATCACCAACATCATCATCATTATTAATAATAATTATAATATTAATAACAACAACAACAATGATAATAATAATAATAAGAAGAAGAAGAAGAAGAAGAAGAAGAAGAAGAAGAAGAAGAAGAAGAAGAAGAAGAAGAAGAAGAAGAAGAAGAAGAAGAAGAAGAAGAAGAAAAAGAAGAAGAAGAAGAAGAAGAAGAAGAAGAAGAAGAAGAAGAAGAAGAAGAAGAAGAAGAAGAAGAAGAAGAAGAAGAAGAAGAAGAAGAAGAAGAAGAAGAAGAAGAAGAAAAAGAAGAAGAAGAAGAAGAAGAAAAAGACGAAGGAGATGATATTAATATTTTATAATGATTATTATTACTCTTTCAATATTGCTTTTGTTATTGATGTTTTGTGTTATTATTGACATTGATGCTGCTATTACTGTTGTTGTTGTTGTTGGTGGTGGTGGTGTTCTGTTTGTTATTCATCTAAAATCATTAAACGTTACTGCCGCCACAATCATACTTTCCCTGTATCTCTTTCTTTCTCTCTTTGTCACAATAGCTCTCCGTCGCTCTCCCCCACGTAATAAACACACACACATATCACACATCTATCGCACCATAAAAATTGCCGGCCCTTTAATTTATTTTAATTCACCTCGCCAATTCTGCTGACCATAGCACCAAGACTCTCCATCCCCCACATTCCTCTCTAATGGCCAAGCTTTGCTTATCTCTCCACACCTGTTATCGGGTGATAGATGAGCACAGTATTCGGCCAGGTGCTGCGGTTGGCACAGCAGCGCCGTCAAGAGAAAGAAAGTAACCAGGGCAAGATCTCAAACAAACATGTGTGGAGACTACCTGAAGGCTTGAGGTAGCTGCCACTAGGAAGGGTGCATCTAACAGTGAGATCTTAGCTTTTTGTGCTGTTCTACTGCAAGTACTAGGAAGAGTGCATCTAACAGTGAGATCTTAGCTTTTTGTGCTGTTCTACTGCAAGTACTAGGAAGAGTGCATCTAACAGTGAGATCTTAGCTTTTTGTGCTGTTCTACTGCAAGTACTAGGAAGAGTGCATCTAACAGTGAGATCTTAGCTTTTTGTGCTGTTCTACTGCAAGTATAAAACATTAGTCAGATAGAGACATGCAAGGACGGGACAGAGAATGGCATCCCTGGTGTGAGGCGAGACAACTGATCCCTTTAGAGGGAAAAAAAAGCAAAGATTCGGTTCATCTTCTCCAAGGAATTTGCAGAAAGGGGACTTGATGAAGCTTACAGACTTACCGGGAAGGATGAGACGAGAGAAGTATAAGATTCCTTCAGGAAACATTGTGTGCTTTTAGAAAAAACAGCCACGATAAGCCTATCAATGATAGGCATGGTGTTAACATCTATTGGCAGCTTCTTTACAAGATTGTCCACAAATGAGAGTTTTTTGCTAATAGTCTGCGTAACTATAGACCATCTATCTGTTATTCTTTGTACATATAGGTTGATTTGGTGATTCTTTGGTTGATGTGAAGAAAGTAATAAGACAGAAGAATGATTGTTGTACATTTCACAGTGAGCATAATACATGTATCATCATTATGAATAATTAAATGGAATGGCTGTTTTTGGTGTTAAATATTGCAAACTAATTGGACTGTTTCGCGAAAACGAATTTTTTGTCTCTTTAACAAGAGACATCAGCGCTTCATCAGAACATAAATCTAGAGCCTTTTTATTTGTCACTATTCGATCTGTCATCAAAACCCTTTCAAAAGCGATGCTCTGCTAAGGTTAGTAAAATGAAATATACATTTGAAGCTGCTTATCAAAGTTCACGGATGTTTTTGTTTTTTTAACATTTAAATTTGATATCCAATTTCTAGAGTCAAATGTAAAAAAATCTATTTCCCCGACTCTTCTAGCTTTCTATATAGGGCAAAATTGATGAAGGTAACATGCTACCAAAGAGTGTGTGTATGTGTGTGTGAGAGAGAGACACAGAGAGAGAGAGAGAGAGAGAGAGAGAGAGAGAGAGAGAGAGAGAGAGAGAGAGAGAGAGAGAGAGAGAGAGAGCAATGATCGAACTGTCTGAATTTAATGGCCGCTAAGCTAAATGTACCTTCTCTACCAAAGAGCGTCCTGTCTAGAGCGGACACCATCTCGTCCAGGACGTGAGTCCCGCCTGTAGCGGCGATCTTGTCCACTATGTACATGTAATATTTCAGCATCCTGCAGTTAGACACACAGAAATGAGAACAATGTGAACCTATGAAATTCAAACCTTGAATAATTTTTTTGTAATTTTATGAAGAACTTTTAAACAGTTCATTTTTAATCGGTCATAAGAAGTCAATCGTAAACAAAATCTCGAGGGCGGACTTCAATTTGATCATTGTAAACCCCTTTTTTGTATTGATGGTTGAAGCAAGACAAAAAGAAAATTAAAAAAACTTCAAAAGTTTATAAAAAAAAAATAAGATCTAAAAGTGTCCCGTGGGAAAATAAAATCAGCTCTCAAGATAATTTAACATTGGTGAATGTATTGAAACACTGAAACCTCAATATCCATCACATGCAGTTTCTCTCTTTGTGCAAAGCAAATTCACCGCTTCACCAATTCTATAACAAGAAAAACATGGTTTCATTCGAAATTGTTGGGTTATGAAAAAGTCGTGAAACTGTGATTGATGCACCATGTTTTAATCGGATTATTATCTATACTTTTTATTATCTATACTTTGTAATCTTATGGTTAGATGAAGATATAGATGAAAACAAAGCAAAAAAAGTTTGTCTTTTTTCCTTTGCACGCCGTTCCCAGCTCTCATGAGTCGGATATTATTTTTTGTCGCAATCTTTTCCATTAAAAATAGGTGAATTTTGGTTTGGTTGGATTTTAACCTACTAAAGCCTGTCATTTTAATGTATTCCTGTTTCAGAGACAAAAAATACCTTTTCGAATATTCAGTCACGAGTAATGGTGGTATAAACCTATAAATATAACAATCATCAGATAGATAAATTGGTTAAGACAGATAAATATATAGATATATATGGATAGATGGATAGCTAGGTGATAGGTGGGTTGATAATATAGATAGATAGCCTCCATGAATAGAAAGATAGTGTGGTGTATTGCGAGATGGATGGGTTGACAGATTGATTGACAGGCAAGTTTCATAGACCACCTTTAGCAGTGTCTCCTTGGTCTCTACTTACTCTTGATGATGTTCTCCCTCGGTTTCCTTGAGCTCCAGCAATGTGCCCTTCACCTGTTTCTGTGATGAGATCAGAGATACTCAAGTTAGAACGCTTCAGAACAACAGAGATACTCAAGTTAGAACGCTTCAGAACAACAGAGATACTCAAGTTAGAACGCTTCAGAACAACAGAGATACTCAAGTTAGAACGCTTCAGAACAACAGAGATACTCAAGTTAGAACGCTTCAGAACAACAGAGATACTCAAGTTATAGAACGCTTCAGAACAACAGAGATACTCAAGTTAGAACGCTTCAGAACAACAGAGATACTCAAGTTAGAACGCTTCAGAACAACAGAGATACTCAAGTTAGAACGCTTCAGAACAACAGAGATACTCAAGTTAGAACGCTTCAGAACAACAGAGATACTCAAGTTAGAACGCTTCAGAACAACAGAGATACTCAAGTTAGAACGCTTCAGAACAACAGAGATACTCAAGTTAGAACGCTTCAGAACAACAGAGATACTCAAGTTATAGAACACTTCAGAACAAAAATTTCCAATTTTTATAATTGGACACAGAAAAGGAATAACAGAAGTTTTCCTGCGCATTTATAGAGATTTTTTGAGACGAGTTGATGTTTTGCGGTCTACCTTGTTCTTTCCTGATTTTAAAAAAATCTCTCAGTTATTTTTATCGATTTTTTTAAGATTTAGCCGGGGTTCAACCAATGAAGGCGAAATGATGTTTAAAGAGCAGAAATTGTTTTGATAAGGATTGTTTACTTTGGACAACAATTTGCAGTCATGTATTTGTGGCTTTTCTCTAAAAAAACAAACAAAAACTACGCCACTGTCTCTGCCTTTTCATTAGCGAATTATAAATGGCATCTGGTGTTTGTTGAAATCTGCTCGAAGCTTCCCCACTCCGAGCCGTGTCGGTGAATAGTGCGTTCATTCACAGGTCGTGTCCAGATCGTGTCTCCTACAAACCAGTACATAGACTCTATTTTCCGAGTAACAATCAAATTCTATGGAAAAGTGTTCTGTTTTCAAGTTTCTCATTTTTACATAAGCCGAGGTTGAGAATGTATAGATGTTTTCCAAGCCCAATTTGACATACGTTTCCCAAAACCAATCAAGATTTTAATTGCGATGGGTCTCAAAAACACAAACGAAAAGCTTTTGAACTATAAAAAATGGAAACGTGGTCACATGACATAGGAAGTTGTAAATTATTTGTCGTGTAAATTTCTTTAGATTTTGGTCGCACTGTTCCGCTTCTGCCGCGATCAAAACAAATTCTGATTTGCATCTCTCAAAATACAAGTCAGCAATGATGATGACTGTAGAGGACACACACTGTGGTCCACATACCATCTTGAGAGCCACTGATTGACCAGTGTTTTGGAACAGTTTTAAACGAACAGCATGCGAGAAGTTTTCATATCTCACTGCTACATACGCTTAAAGTCCATCCACACTGTTTTTTTTTTTTTGTTTTTTTTTGCTTTGTAAATAATTGAGCCTTTTTAGATAGCGCTTTATTAATAATTATGCCTAAAGCATTTCACAAGAGTACCCCGGTAGATCATACTCCAGTGGACTATTATCAATCAAGATTATCTTTCTGAACTTCAGAATCAGCTGTAACAAACAGATCTTCCATTTTACATGAGATTTTTTGCAGCCTATAACCGGGAACAAACTCTTTAGTGTTAGGAAATAATGTGAAGAGCATTTCTTATGGAAATCAAAGATTGGTAAAAATTCAACATGGCATTGGCCAAGCCAGGATTCGAATCCCGGAAATCTTGACCCGTAAGCCGAGTGTGAACACGGCACCACCAGCAAGCTCTCTGTGTTTCTAATGTTGCTTCTCTGCGATGATTGTTTGTTGGACAATATAGACATACACGGTCCTATAAAGAGCAGAATTGAGAGGATCTATAGGAATGCAGGAATTATAATGAATCTCTATAATAAATTTCAGATAACAGACAGAGGGAATGACAGGAAGAGACTTATTTGTACAAATTATGATACAGTCATGCAAATTGATAATGATACATTTAGGTAAACTGATTTTTTTTACATATCAACAGGTCAATAAAGAGGATAGATATTGCGATGGATTAAAAGGTGGAGAGAACAGTGAGGAAACAAAGGAAAATCAAGATATGGGGTGGGGGGGGGAGACTGGAGGAAAGAGATATGTAGGCAAGCAATCAGAGAGACACAGATTCAAAGACGAGGACAAACAGAATGTAGGTACTGTTTGTGGGAGAGACAGGGAGGAAAGAGGCAAGCAATCAGAGAGACACAGATACAAAGACGAGGACAAACAGAATGTAGGTACTGTTTGTGGGAGAGACAGGGAGGAAAGAGGCAAGCAATCAGAGAGACACAGATACAAAGACGAAGACAAACAGAATGTAGGTACTGTTTGTGGGAGAGACAGGGAGGAAAGAGGCAAGCAATCAGAGAGACACAGATACAAAGACGAAGACAAACAGAATGTAGGTACTGTTTGTGGGAGAGACAGGGAGGAAAGAGGCAAGCAATCAGAGAGACACAGATACAAAGACGAGGACAAACAGAATGTAGGTACTGTTTGTGGGAGAGACAGGGAGGAAAGAGGCAAGCAATCAGAGAGACACAGATACAAAGACGAGGACAAACAGAATGTAGGTACTGTTTGTGGGAGAGACAGGGAGGAAAGAGGCAAGCAATCAGAGAGACACAGATACAAAGACGAGGACAAACAGAATGTAGGTACTGTTTGTGGGAGAGACAGGGAGGAAAGAGGCAAGCAATCAGAGAGACACAGATACAAAGACGAGGACAAACAGAATGTAAGTACTGTTTGTGGGAGAGACAGGGAGGAAAGAGGCAAGCAATCAGAGAGACACAGATACAAAGACGAGGACAAACAGAATGTAGGTACTGTTTGTGGGAGAGACAGGGAGGAAAGAGGCAAGCAATCAGAGAGACACAGATACAAAGACGAGGACAAACAGAATGTAGGTACTGTTTGTGGGAGAGACAGGGAGGAAAGAGGCAAGCAATCAGAGAGACACAGATACAAAGACGAGGACAAACAGAATGTAGGTACTGTTTGTGGGAGAGACAGGGAGGAAGAAGAAAATGAAAATAAAGAGAAATGTAGGAAATGTCAGAGGAAGAGATGGTATGAAATGACAACACATAAAGAAGAAGAAAATGAAAATAAAGAGAAATGTAGGAAATGTCAGAGGAAGAGATGGTATGAAATGACAACACATAAAGAAGAAGAAAAATACTGATGACTGAGAATTCATTAATCTGCAAGAATCTCGTATCTTACCAGGGCCGTTGGGTCAGCACGTAGGATTTCCTCCATATGATCTTCCAGTATAGATTCTGCCTTGGGGATCAGCCCAGCCTAAAATTTAAAAAAATTCATTGAAGCAAAAGTTGCGTTGGAGCATACGAACATTATGATAGATGTCACATGTGTATGTTAATTGTTTGTAATAACACATTAGTTGAGGTGTGGTTTACCGACAGCTTGGATTGTGTGAGTCCAAAACAACGGAGGAGTTGAGGAGGTAAGTTTCAGACAATGGGAGACATAGCCAACACATAGTCATGGCTCGAAATAGAAGTAGTATTGAACAGCGTAAAAATTAAAATCAAATTTGATTAGTATTGATATAATACCACTTTGTGCCTATTCCATGTTGCATGAAACTTGGTCTCTTTGCTGCAAAATTTACTGAGCAACTCTAACATGCAGACACGCTTAAACTCCTATTTAAGTAAACAAATTACACTATTGGATGAAAAATATAAAAAGTCAAGACGGGACAAGACGTATATAAATACTACTTTGAGTCTACAGACAACTAAGCACAATATCCTTTTCATATTTTATGTATAATATCATTATACGTTAAAGTCATGATATTCATTAGGCATTAAGATGTGATTTGAAAAAATAATAATACCAATTTAATACGCTTCATTTATTTAAAACAATCTTCAGAAGGTAAACTTTTAAAATAAATTTCTATGACATTTTTCCACTCAATGCTCTCGGTGACTTTAAACTTATTCTCTATACATACAAGTTCTATAAAGAATATTGTATGCATTTTGTTTATAATTTTTTGCTTGTTTTGAAATATTATCCTTTTATCCATTGCATGAAAATTTGATTTCAGAGGAAGAACCGATCTTGAGCAAACATTAGAAATTAGAAAATAGTTATTTTCCTATCAAGATAACATTCTTTACTTCAAATTTACTTCAATTTACTTCAAACTCCTCAATCTCAAAGCAATGAAGGGAAATAAGATACCTCAAAGTTTGAAAACACCGGGTATGTGAACACTATAAATAGCTCTCTGTGAAACAGTCTAAACAAATAAAGTCTTCTTACGTCATAACCCGATTGTTTACACAGATTTCGAAAAGATGTAAATCTATAAATAGTTTCATATGTTTAGCCCTGCCCGGCAAAAAGGTATTAACCGGGAACACAACAAAAGTATGGAATAAATAATTTTAGAACTTGGCTTTATTCTTGAAGTGTTGTTTGTTTTGTTTTGGTTTTTTTTTGGTATTTTTCTTTTTTCAAGATAAAACTTAATATTCTTTTTCAATTTTAAAGGGAAAAAAATATTCCATTAAAGCCAGTTCTTTCTAATGAAAATTGTTTCTCAAATATTTCATACCGTGTGTGTCTGCTTGTACAAAGAGAAACGGCCGAGACAATAAACTAGATCTTCATTTTTATTAATAAACGAATTTTTTTTTCAATTTCGTAACAGGTATTGTCTATTTTAGAAAAAGACCGGCGACATACTGAAGCAACAGAGCATCATACATCCTTGCCTTATAAATACAAATGGTATATTTAGTCTTTTCACATTTTTACGTTACAACCGATATAGAATTTTATGTTCATAGAACGGTTATACCGGCAAAAAGGACTTGCTTTTTTTTATTTATCGAACGAAGTTGTGTTATGGAGATAGATTTATCACAATAAAGTGTGGATGATTGTAACGATGGTGGCGCAGGCGATGAAGGGATCTCTATGTTGAAGTGGGTAAGAATAATTATGGCTATGATGATGATTCTTATGATAAGAAGATGATCAGGAGGAGGACGAGAATGATAGTAGCTAACTGGTGGTGAGGATAGTAGGGCAGTGGTAGTGGTGATAGTAGTGGTTGTCATGGTAATGATAGCAGCGCTAACGACAGTAATAAAAGAGATGATAGCAGCGGTAGAGATAGTGGTATTTATAGTAGCGGTAGTGATAATTGTAGTGACAGCAACGGTAGTGGTGACGTTAAAAATAATAGCAGTAGTGGTAATGATGATGAAAGCATGTAGTGGTGATGATGTGGTAGAGGAGGATGACAGCAAGTTTGAAATCCAGAAATATGATGCGATGAGTTAATCGAAGCATAAGACGAAAAATAGGGAAAGTAAGAAGACGCGAAAGCATTTTGTCCAAATCATTATTGTTTCAAATAATTTTTAAATGGAGACAAATTTGTTCCAAAAAATATAAAATTGCCGAACCTGTCGCTGCAAGGCTCCATCAATATTCCTGTTCAGGCCGGTCCTCTCGTTGATGAAGGTCGTCAGGAGCTCCAGGGAGTGAACTCCGCCGAACTGGGAAACGGTATCAAAGGGCTTCAGTTAATGGATGTAGAGTCGGATCCGTAACTATTAGAGATCACGAAGTAAGACACTTCCGTCGACACAGCATCCACAGTAGATAAGTATGAGTATCAGAGTTTCAGAGTATCAGGGTGTCAGAGAGTGTAAGCGATGCATGCGTATCTCCATTTTAGTTCTCATGCACGCTTCTTTTTTATTTTATTTTTTTTTTGTGCTCGAGGAAGATTATGGAGTGAGATCGTATATTATAGTTTATATATCGTATATTACCTCTAACGCCGAAAAGATTAAAATGTCACAAAGTCCTTCACGATTCACGTTGGTGCTAACTTTTCTTTACTCTTCGTAAGAAGAGCTTACTGTAAATAAGAGAGCAGACCATGATTACACAAAGTTTAAAAAATTGCATTTTTATGTTTCCTTTTAAAGTCTAGAATAAATTCATGTATATCGTATTGGTCAGAGAGTTAAGCAAGGTTTGTTTCGTTTCCTTATCAATATTGCTTTACTATGTAATTGTTGTTATACCTTAAAAAAAAGTACATTCTTCCATCATTCTTTTGAATATTCAAGAAACTTGACATAGGCTCTATAGACTTGCAATTTATAGGAGCTTTAGAAATGCATGTTGAAAGAAATATGTTACAAATTTCAGTTGAGCACTCTAGCTCTGTACATCCTTTAACAAATAGGCAGAGGAATTCTCAAGATTTAGAGTACAATAAAATTAGCTGAATTTCTCACCCAATATTTTTATAACATTATGTCATATTTTATCATTTGCTTGATATCTTTTATCATTTCAACTAAAATATTCCTTTCAAAGGAACAATTTTTTCTGGTAAAACTTTTTGTAAAAACGTCTGGTAAATGTTTGCTACATAATTCATCTACCTAGTAGAACAAGAGGGAATTTATTGCAAATCAGCTTCGTTCAGTAATTGTCTTCTTCTTCTTCTTCTTCTTCTTCTTCTTCTTCTTCTTCTTCTTCTTCTTCTCCTCCTCCTCCTCCTCCTCCTCCTCCTCCTCCTCCTCCTCCTCCTCCTCCTCCTTCTCCTCCTCCTTCTTCTTCTTCTTCTTCTTCTTCTTCTTCTTCTTCTTCTTCTTCTTCTTCTTCTTCTTCTTCTTCTTCTTCTTCTTCTTCTTCTTCTTCTTCTTCTTCTTCTTCTTCTTCTTCTTCTTCTTCTTCTTCTTCTTCTTTTCCAATCTTGCATCTTTGCCTTCTTCACTCACTTGGTTCAGTAGAACCTAATCTGTCTTCCTCAGTCAAGTTAAGACGTCAACACATAATATAAGATGCGCACATTGAAAGAAATAACACAGCTGTTCCTAGTTCGGTTTATAATATGTCTCTAGCGCTGCTTTCTGAAAACAATAACGATAACGTTACCCTCAAGGCGGCATGACTTTTTCCCATATGTTTCCTACTTACAAACAATATGATTGTATTCAACGATGAATAGCAGAGATAGGTTGTTTGGTCTGATCTTTGAGTTTGACGCACGCATGAGCCGATCCGTATTCTAACTATTATATATAAGTTATAGATGAGTAGATTGAGGGGCGGAACGAGTATTTCTATTTTAGTATGTACCAAGGTTGATGAGAGCCAGCCAGCTTTATCCTACTTAGAGCATTGCCACCTCACTGCTAGCTCTCTCTGACGTCAGGACATGTCCTGGGTTCTTGACCCGAAGAAGAGAAAATTTGGAAATCGTAAAAAAAAGTTTCATACCCAATAGACACATCTCAATCAAGCCAGCGTGGAGTTTAAACAAAGCGTATCAGGTGCTTAAGATGTAGTTAAATGCTTCGCCTGTGCTTTTTTTTAAATGGAAACATAAAGTACACTCAGCAAAGCGCTTTTTCCAAAAAAAATGATTATCCAAATTGCCGACATAACATTGTTGTAAATATCGTGTTATGAGAAGATATACAGCCACAGGTAAATAACGAATTGTGGGGAAAATTACGAAATACTTAATAGATCTTCCTTTTTCCCGTTCTTTCTTCTTTTTTTTTTAATTCTCTATCTATTTATCTGTCTTTCGATCATTCAATCAAACAATCAAATCTATCTAACTCTCTATCTTTTACTTTTCTTTTATGTCTATTCATCGATCTAATCTTGATAGTTATATAGAAATAACTCATCGTCTTACAGTAGCCAAGGTTCGATGACTGAGCGAACACAATGTGTTCTCACTATCGTCAGTGTTTACATGTCTTCGTGCTGGAATTTCTTGTATTTGATGATGCAAGTTCCTTTGATTTATTTCAGTTTGTCCGTTTATGTATTCTTTCATTGGTCATAAATTATAAGCGCCATGGTTAATGATCCATTTAATACAAATTTGTTATCTGTGCTCTTCATGTAGTGGCACATTGCTGCCAAGACTATTTGGAATCGTTTCAAATAACTGGTTCTTGCTTATCCACAATAATTCTTCACAATCAGATAAACGGCAAAAAATGAAAGGTAAAAAAAAAAAAAAACATTTTTTTGCGAATAAGGCGACATAAGGAATAACAATAGGGGAAGAAAATGTCAGGGTTTAGGGACGACGTAGAGAGGACGAGGAGAGAGAGAGATAGAGTTAGAGGGAAAAAATAGGTAGGGGAGGTTGCCCAAATAGATCAGGATTATTAAATTTCATATTGAGACCATCTTTATCACTGAGATCACAATGTCAAATTAATGTTAATGAGAAAACATTTTGGAACTTTTCCCAACAGATGAGAAACGCAACTAAAAACAAGTAACAAAATTCTGTTGGTTGCTGACATTGAGCATAATTCCTTCTTGATTTTACTCATTGTTAGTGTAGCTAAACATGAGACTGGAACAGGTTTTGTGCAATCGCGACCGATTCCATGGAGATGCTTGAAGTTTCCAAAGCCTTTAGTGGAGCACATTGTATAAAACGTTCTCTGGAAAAAATCGGTCTGACTTTACACATCAAATGATTTTGTATGTCTTCTCTCATAATGTAGATGTAGCCACTTTTCACATTACAAAAGTATTTCTATTAAATTTCATTGTCAAACTATCTTTTTTGCAATAACCCTTTAATCATTTGTTACGAGATAGATTAAAAGCTATTTCCATTTTCAAAATCCCAAATAATATTTTAATGCTCTCTTCTTCTTCTTCTTCTTCTTCTTCTTCTTCTTCTTCTTCTTCTTCTTCTTCTTCTTCTTCTTCTTCTTCTTCTTCTTCTTCTTCTTCTTCTTCTTCTTCTTCTTCTTCTTCTTCTTCTTCTTCTTCTTCTTCTTCTTCTTCTTCTTCTTCTTCTTCTTCTTCTTCTTCTTCTTCTTCTTCTTCTTCTTCTTCTTCTTCTTCTTCTTCTTCTTCTTCTTCTTCTTCTTCTTCTTCTTCTTCTTCTTCTTCTTCTTCTTCTTCTTCTTCTTCTTCTTCTTCTTCTTCTTCTTCTTCTTCTTCTTCTTCTTCTTCTTCTTCTTCTTCTTCTTCTTCTTCTTCTTCTTCTTCTTCTTCTTCTTCTTCTTCTTCTTCTTCTTCTTCTTCTTCTTCTTCTTCTTCTTCTTCTTCTTCTTCTTCTTCTTCTTCTTCTTCTTCTTCTTCTTCTTCTTCTTCTTCTTCTTCTTCTTCTTCTTCTTCTTCTTCTTCTTCTTCTTCTTCTTCTTCTTCTTCTTCTTCTTCTTCTTCTTCTTCTTCTTCTTCTTCTTCTTCTTCTTCTTCTTCTTCTTCTTCTTCTTCTTCTTCTTCTTCTTCTTCTTCTTCTTCTTCTTCTTCTTCTTCTTCTTCTTCTTCTTCTTCTTCTTCTTCTTCTTCTTCTTCTTCTTCTTCTTCTTCTTCTTCTTCTTCTTCTTCTTCTTCTTCTTCTTCTTCTTCTTCTTCTTCTTCTTCTTCTTCTTCTTCTTCTTCTTCTTCTTCTTCTTCTTCTTCTTCTTCTTCTTCTTCTTCTTCTTCTTCTTCTTCTTCTTCTTCTTCTTCTTCTTCTTCTTCTTCTTCTTCTTCTTCTTCTTCTTCTTCTTCTTCTTCTTCTTCTTCTTCTTCTTCTTCTTCTTCTTCTTCTTCTTCTTCTTCTTCTTCTTCTTCTTCTTCTTCTTCTTCTTCTTCTTCTTCTTCTTCTTCTTCTTCTTCTTCTTCTTCTTCTTCTTCTTCTTCTTCTTCTTCTTCTTCTTCTTCTTCTTCTTCTTCTTCTTCTTCTTCTTCTTCTTCTTCTTCTTCTTCTTCTTCTTCTTCTTCTTCTTCTTCTTCTTCTTCTTCTTCTTCTTCTTCTTCTTCTTCTTCTTCTTCTTCTTCTTCTTCTTCTTCTTCTTCTTCTTCTTCTTCTTCTTCTTCTTCTTCTTCTTCTTCTTCTTCTTCTTCTTCTTCTTCTTCTTCTTCTTCTTCTTCTTCTTCTTCTTCTTCTTCTTCTTCTTCTTCTTCTTCTTCTTCTTCTTCTTCTTCTTCTTCTTCTTCTTCTTCTTCTTCTTCTTCTTCTTTTTCTTCTTCTTCTTCTTCTTCTTCTTCTTCTTCTTCTTCTTCTTCTTCTTCTTCTTCTTCTTCTTCTTCTTCTTCTTCTTCTTCTTCTTCTTCTTCTTCTTCTTCTTCTTCTTCTTCTTCTTCTTCTTCTTCTTCTTCTTCTTTTTCTTCTTCTTCTCCTTCTTCTTCTTCTTCTTCTTCTTCTTCTTCTTCTTCTTCTTCTTCTTCTTCTTCTTCTTCTTCTTCTTCTTCTTCTTCTCTCTCTCTGCCTCTCTGCTTCTTTATCTGTTTTTCCACTATATAATACTCTCTCTTTATTCTTCTCTGTCATTATTTTTCTGTCCTTTTTTCTCTCCATCTGCTCCTCCATTTCTGTCCCTCCCCCTCCTCTCTCTCTCTCTCTCTCTCTCTCTCTCTCTCTCTCTCTCTCTCTCTCTCTCTCTCTCTCTCTCTCCCTCTCTCTCTGCCTCTCTCTTTCTCTCTCTCTTGCTCTGTTTCTATCTGTCTATCTATCTATCTATCTAACTCTGTCGATGTCAATCTATCTATCTTTTCCTCCCCCATCTCTCTCCCTCCCTCCCTCTCTCTCACTATCTCTCTCCAACTTGTCTTACAATAATTGCAACCTGTGTATCTGTTTCCACTTAGCTTTCTATATATTTGAAGAGAACACGTTCTCCCTCTAGTCAAGGTTAGTTTTCCTTTACGTGGTTTTTCCTTTCGTCAGAGACTGAGCGGAGAAAAGGGTGAGTTAGAAAGAGACCACCAGGAAGATCTGCAGTCAGATAGACAGAAGTACCAGACAGGGAAGAAGAGAAGAGTATAGAAATGACCTGTAGATGTCTGTTGCTCTTGGCCTAAAGATATTATTTTACAATGAGAAAGCACTCGTAACCCATCGTGCCAAGCACAATGTGCGCACATATAACAATAAACCGATGGAAAGCTGCGAGCTGTCACACAATAGTAAAGAGCGCCAAAATTGTTTCACATCTAGAAAGGTAAACATGCGGTGCTCAAAGTTAACGGGGAAAAACTTCCTTTAATTAAGTGAGTCTGAGGAGGAAGTTTTCAAGTACAAGGTTAGAGGAGGCGCACGCAGGACTAATGGCTTGGAAGCTGGCAAAGGTGTCTGCAATATGTAACGGTGGGTGAGCTGAGATGGGAAACGTTTGCTACATGGGAGCTGCAGTGCGGGGACATTCGCTTCCAACAACTGGCGATACAGACGATGGTTTGGACCTCACAGGGACACTTCCAATCTGCTCCTCAGCTAATGGTTAACCATCACCATCACCTAATGAGCGCATACTCTACAAAACTATTCTTCAAGCCAGGTCGCGGTGTTTCAATGGAAGTAACCTTTTGCTACCTTTTAAATCCCTCTACCCTCCTGATAAACGATAAGGCGTTTGCGGAGGTCTATATAGCCTATATTTTCCGACACGATCTAGACAGTTGTGGAGAATATATAGCGGCCGACTATGCAATCAAGGAATTTTTTTTATTGAGTCAATGCAGCTAATATAGCCTGTCGTCATGTAAAACAAATGTTCTACGCTTTATACAGATCTTTCAAACGCATCTCCCTCCAAGAGCCTGAGAGAGCTTGAGGTGATGGTGAAGGAAATAATAGTCCTGGAAAATAAAATTGTCTAAGAAAATCTGGTGCGAATCCGTTGTGGTTAATCTATCAGAAACTTAATTTGTTGCGCCTTCTATTGATCACTATTGTTTAGAATAAAATCTATGTAGATAGTGGGTAGAGACTCACCTGGGAGCTAGGTAACACAGAGTCTTCAGAGAAGAAGGTGCACCATCCTCTGACTCTGGATAAGTCTGGACACAGGCCTGGATACTGGTGCACACAAACATTCCACACTGGAGGTGCACCATTCTCTCGCTCTGGATAAGTCTGGACACAGGCCTGAATACTGGTGCACACAACATTCCACACTGGAGGTGCACCATCCTCTCACTCTGGATAAGTCTGGACACAGGCCTGGATACTGGTGCACACAAACATTCCAAACTGTAGGTGCACCATCCTCTCACTCTGGATAAGTCTGGACACAGGCCTGGATACTGATGCACACAAACATTCCACACTGGAGGTGCACTATTCTCTCACTCTGGGTAAGTCTGGACACAGGCCTGGGTACTGATGCACACAAACATTCCACACTGGAGGTGCACCATTCTCTCACTCTGGATAAGTCTGGACACAGGCCTGGATACTGGTGCACACAAACATTCCAAACTGTAGGTGCACCATCCTCTCACTCTGGATAAGTCTGGACACAGGCCTGGATACTGATGCACACAAACATTCCACACTGGAGGTGCACCATCCTCTGACTCTGGGTAAGTCTGGACACAGGCCTGGATACTGGTGCACACAAACATTCCAAACTGTAGGTGCACCATCCTCTCACTCTGGATAAGTCTGGACACAGGTCTGGATACTGATGCACACAAACATTCCACACTGGAGGTGCACCATCCTCTCACTCTGGATAAGTCTGGACACAGGCCTGGATACTGGTGCACACAAACATTCCAAACTGTAGGTGCACCATCCTCTCACTCTTGATAAGTCTGGACACAGGTCTGGATACTGATGCGCACAGACATTCCAAACTGTAGGTGCACCATCCTCTCACTCTGGATAAGTCTGGACACAGGCCTGGATACTGATGCACACAGACATTCCAATCTGTAGGTGCACCATCCTCTCACTCTGGATAAGTCTGGACACAGGCCTGGATACTGATGCACACAGACATTCCAAACTGTAGGTGCACCATCCTCTCACTCTGGATAAGTCTGGACACAATCGCGGATACTGTAGATCGCGACTGCCTGTGACGTGTGACGACTGGCTAGACTAAACACGTCATGAATGAGCCCCGTCAGGCGTCAGTGAGAGCCTAACCCACTTGTCTCAAACCGAGAACTTTCCTCTACATTCTGTCTGTGAGAAGCATTTCGAGTTGGAACGCTTCTCAAGAAACTTTTATACTACGAAAGACAACTTTGATTTTTTTCTCCCCTACCTTCTCCAAAACCACTCAATGCAGAGTGATCAAGTTTACTAAATTTTAATCTGTCGAGTTCAGTGTCCCATGCGGTAAAAAATAAAAGAAAAGTTTTGTATTTAGGCTAAAAAATGCATTTGAAAGTTCATTACATATTATTTTATTGTAATTAATTCATCAAAACTTTTTGCCAAATGTGTTTTGATGAACCAAATAACATTTGAAAGACTGCTCTCAGCAGTTTACAATTTTCGTGGCGGGTGGAGTTTTTAAAACAAATATATTGTGAAATTATTTATGTATATAAAACATATTATTTTGTTTTCATGGAGTGAAAAACTGGAAAAATTAAAAAATTAAAAAGAAATTTGGCCTTCTCCAGCGTAAATACAAAAGTGTCATGGAAACATCGTTGCCTTTTCCTTTGGGGCTTCTGCTTCTTTTGCAAGCCTTCCGTACTTCTATACTGCTAAATATTTAAGATATCAACCAGATCACCTTTTTATCAACAAGGAGCAATAGAAACTTTCATGTTAAGCCATTTTGGAAGGAAGTGGTAAAGCAAGTGATGTTGTTTATAAAGAAATAGATTATTAATGAGATGAGAACACCCTCGATTAAATTTTCAACAGGCCAATAGTTTTTTGCCATATAGAACTTATTAAAGCTACAAGAAATCATTTTCTAACAATGAATTGCCAATAAAAAAAAAGCCTACAACATCATATATCCTATATCTATATCATATCTTAAAATACCAAACCAACGTAGGCCTACCCAATTGGAAGTCCATTCATATTACATTACCACTCTTAATTTGTCTTGCATGAGTTATATAGATTATGACTACATCTAGATGTAGAATAATTATAAGCGTTAGCAATCCAGGGTAACCTAATCAATTTAAACAAAAAATCAAGGCCTTGAAATTTATTTTACTGTCTATTGTCTGAGCAGTTGCAAGTGTTTACTTTGTTTGGGAGGGCACTTTTTCACCAATGTCTCAAGGTTCTATACATTTTAAAACTGTATTTGAGTTGCTCTGGACGAGATATTAATCTGTTGTTATTGTTGTTGTTGTTGTTGTTGTTGTTATTGTTGTTGTTGTAAAGTTTGCTTTTCTTGAATATAGTTTTATGGCTCAGGAGAAGATATAATTATCTAATATTGTCGTAAAATTTGCTTTTCTATATGTTCATTGTTGTAAAGTGTGTTTTTCTTCGATGTAGTTATATGGTTCTAGCAGATAATAGTCTGCCATTTTTGTGAAATTTGCATTACCTCAAAGAAGTTGTCTTGCCCACCTGTTCATTTGAACGGGCAATCATGCTTGTATCTTTATAATTATGTGATTTGTATGCTTGGTCTATTATGTTATTGAAAATTAATATTTACAAATAATTATGAAGGGTTTAGTGATCGGCAGTAAACACTATTATGTCCTTAGAATAAAAAAGCAACTAGAGTTTTGCAAATGTAATTGGACGAGATAGTGCAGTTGCTAAAGCACTTAAATGACAATGGGGATGTCTCTGATCCAATCAATCCTAGTTGTGGCTTGAAGGAAAAGCCTTTGAATGCGAGACACTTGAAGAATGTAAAATTGGCCAAAGAACTTGCTAATAAATTCTAACATGATATTTCCACAAGCTTTAAAATGTTGCCAACGCATTAAAAGTCCCTGTTAAAGACATTCATTTACTTGGTTTTGATTTCAGCAAGATATATTTATAAAATACGATTTATAGATCTGTAAAATCAGTTTTGAATGCATGATCGATGAATTAATATGACTTTTCTTTTATGAAACTCTTCAAAACTGTGCCAGACAAGATTGACTTGAAAGACCATTCTACACCCCCCAAACTCCTCCCGATGGAAGAGATGGCCAAACGCTTGTTATATTGTTATGTTTTGCCAGCTTTATTCCAGCTTAGTATTTCCCGCAGCTGATGGTTACGCCCAGGTGTGCACCTCCAAGTAGGTCACAAGAGCTTCGGCCTCGGAAAGATTTATGGCTAAAGTTAATGTTAAACGTGTGTCTGTCGTGTAAGGTTTATCTCATTCAACTACATACACCAGGTTATTACCCCCAGCTGAATAAGCGGCTGCCAAAACAAACAGTTAGGAGCCAGACTCGCAGATGGTAAGAAACAAAACAATTCAAATTAAAAACAAAAGACAGCCTTCGTGGTTTGATTAAATTTCGTACCTTCAGCAAAACAGCTTTAACGAAGAGGGTAATATAACAGCAGGGGATCCGGCTGATGGAGATCTTTCCTCTTTGCTTACAAGTTTACAATAAGTTCTAAGGATTTTAACTCCAAAACCAATGTTGAGCATTTTTATTACTATAAAATGCTTGTGAGTAATCCCCCTTTTTACTACTCTAATTAACTATTTTACCATCTACCTAGTGAGCTAGCTAGCTGCCTATCTATCTAGCCTAACTATCTATCATTAATCTCCTTCTTTCTCTTTCTGCTCTCTTTCTTCTTTCCTCTTTCTCTCTCTTTTTCTTTTTGTGTTTCTCTGAATCTCTTTACCTGTATACCTTTTTTTCTCTGTTAAAAATTTCAAATATAATTGTTGTGAATGGATCTAATTATCACACTTACTCTTCTTGGCTTGGTTTTGTCTTCCACTGGCAACCATATGATGGTTGGAGTGTCTCGAGATTTAAATCTGTAAGGAAATAAAGCTGGGTATGAATAAATGATATTTGGATGCTTTATTGCTAGAGGGTCATGTTGACATTTGATAGTTTTGGTCTGATATTAACGTGGCAAGTTGACATTATGATGGTTTCGGTCCGATATTGATGTGACAAGTTGACATTTTGATGGTTTTGGTCTGATCATTGACGTGGTAAGCTGACATTTGATCGTTTTGGTCTGATATTGACGACACAAGTTGACAATTTGATAGTTTTGGTCTGATATTGACGTGACAAGTTGACATTTTGATGGTTTTGGTCTGACATTGTCGATACAATTTGAGATTTTGATAGTTTGGTCGGATATTGACGTGACAAGTTGACAATTTGATGGTTTTGGTCTGATATTTACTCGACCAGTTGATCATGAGATTTATGATGGATCTTTGAAATGCATGAGACAGATTTGAAAGATCAATGGAGGTCAAGTCTCAGTAACAGTGTAGCACGAACCCTTAATTGAGAGACCCTCCGGGGTCAACACAACCCTTCTTCCTTTCTTTGTTCATACTTTGAGGACTGTTATATAATGGATCTAGTCTGATAGAAACTTAGCTTCCTATCATCATCATAAAACATGCTATCTAATGCTGGACGACAAGATGATCACCAGTGGTCAAGGATTAAGCCTTGCAAGAGTTCACTTGAAGATAATTATCAGGAATTGACTCTTACAAATTGTGATTAGATGGTGCATAACTGTGATCCGGCAGGCAAAGCTTGTCAAGGTAGAGTTAATGTGGGACATTACATCTCTCAAAACAGTTATTCTTCAGGTCATTGCACAAAGCGGAGGTGGGGAATGCTATATGGAGTGGTATGGTTGACACAGAAATGAGATGATATTTTAAAAAGAAATAAATTTAGAAATATTACAAATCAGAATATTGGGTCATGATTTGCATCCCATATTCTGTGAATAGGTACGGCAAAGAGGAAACTCAAGAAACATCTCGCTCTGAACAAGACAAGAGTATTAAATTAAGAATGGCATATACAGTTATGCAAAGAGATAAAAGAACAGAGGGCTAAATAATTAATTAATGAATTGGTTAATAATAATAATAATAATAATAATAATAATAATAATAATAATAATAATAATAATAATAATAATAATAATAATAATAATAATAATAATAATAATAATAATAATAATAATAATAATAATAATAATAATAATAATAATATTAATAATAATAATAATAATAATAATAATAATAATAATAATAATAATAATAATAATAATAATAATAATAATAATAATAATAATAATAATAATAATAATAATAATAATAATAATAATGATAATAATAATAATAATAATAATAATAATAATAATAATAATAATAATAATAATAATAATAATAATAATAATAATAATAATATTAATAATAATTTGTGTTCAAATGTTCTGGTAAGAAAAGAAGAACGCACGGTCAGAGGGGAACACAAAAAGACTTGAAAAATTTTGTTAAGATCTTCAAAATTCTACTTCCATTCAAAATTTCAGTGTTGTTTTAAATGAGATAAATACAATCTGTTAAGCTCATATCTTTTATTGCTTAGTTTAACTGTTTTGGATTTATGTTTCAAGCGTCGAATATATCCACGCTACTTGAAGATGTAGGATATCAACATCTGATTTCTATGTTGTTCTTGTGTACAGTCGGTATCTGATAAGTCTTCACCCTTCTTAATTGTTCGAATTCGTTCAATAATGATGATTTTTTTTTCCTCATCTAGAGGTGAAAACTATGAAGAGAGGGAGGAGATGGGGGAAGGACGTCATCAGCATTGTTGCCGCTCTTGCTGCTGCTGCTGCTGATTATGATGATGATGATGATGAGGCTGATTATGATAGTAATGATGATAATACTGATGTTGATGGTGATGACGGTGGTAAATGTTAGAATGTTACTACTACAATGATCATAGTAATACAAATTAGTCTGAGTTTTTGTTCTTTTTTTTGTTTTGTTTTTTATCGATGTATCTTCATTAAAAAAATAAAAGTCTAAAATGTTGTGAGGAATATAGTTAGGACGTCGCCATAATACCTGCCATCTCGGAGTGCTTGATGCTTGCTAACGTCTAATGTTGCGAACAGAATCTAAAGATAAAAGAAAAATCCATTAATCGCAATTATCTATTCGTTTTCAATGCATTTTTTCAAGACTCGTTTGTTTTAAAGTTATTCAACTATAGATCGAGAATTAACCAATAATATTTACTTGGCCTAGCTTAGTGATTAACATTTAATTTAAATAAACTTATGAGGCAAAAACTGTTACAATTTATTGTAGGGACAATTTTCTTTTTTTAAAATATGACGAGCTAGAAGAAATCGCTAACTTGAACAATAAGCATTCGAAGAGACTTTTCGTAAAATAGTGTAGTCTTAACATAGTGACAGAGAAATGGAAAAGCAAAAGGTAACCTAGGGGAAAAAGAATACCAAGCGGAAAAGTAAGGGTTGAAAACAATGAACAATTTAAAAGAAATGGAGAGATAAGAATAGATGAAGAAGTAGTTGTTAAAGGAATAGTCATTACATAATTAAAATCATTCTGAGATATTTATTTACGCTTTTTTTCATTCTATTACCTTTCATATTATCTTTCTAATGTGTATAATAGTTCAAACACCAAGCTGCTGATTTCTGACTGTAATAAGTAGGAGTATTTTTAGATTGTGTGAATTTTTTTACTTCCAATGTTCATCTCTTGTTTATTTCTAATTGTTTACCAAGAAATGCGAGGAGTTTTTGTAACTTTGCCTCTTTGTTCGTTTGTTGTTCTTTTTTTTAGTTTGTTTTTATTTTTAATATTATTCTGTGCTAGAGTTTACTGTTTAACTTGCTCTTCATTGTTGTCATTTATAGATAACTCTCCACTTTACCCAGCGCTGCGTGTACAAGATTTCAGGTGGGAAGTCTGCAAACGCTTTTCACAATGATAATTATGTTTAGATTGGCAGCTGAAATATTTAAGTTTTATAAGCTATTTTTCTTTTTCTTTGTTTGAAGAGACCTTGGTGATGTTTTTAAAACAGTTTGTCTTATCATTCGTTACAAAATTTAGAATGACTATTCGGAGGTTTATTTTCGTGATTTTATTACTAAATAATGAAGCATTGAATCTTAAAACTGATTTGATATACATATGTTTATAATTTACGTTATCAAATACAAGATAATCTAATATTCGCAGTAATTTAAAATATTTCCATCCCGGTATATTTGTTGTTGTTTTTTATATATACATTACGAATGTAGTCTTTGACTTTTTAAATCTCATTAGCAGTACTAGTAAAGTAGATGCCAAATTCGAAGTAATCATGGGTCTAAGTCAATAAATTCAAATTAAAAAAAGGCGGGATAATTCTCATCCTTCACTTTGTTAAGCAAAAAAAAAAAAGGCGGAAAAAAATTCATTCTTCATGGTTTTACCTTGCCGATGTTTAGTTTTCTTACCAAAAATTGTGGAAATTGTATTTGTCAAAGAAAAAAAAAAAAAAATATTTATTTTTTTTTAATTTCAAAAACGAAATATATAAGTGATGAGATTTGGTTTAATGTCAAACAATATTTATTTGAAATAACTAGAAAATTAAGCGAACTTCTGAATTATCACTTGGCAAGATCGTGGACAGTCACAAGATGTAAGGAGCAGACGAAAGTCTTATAAACTAGAAGAGAAAATGAACGGGCAGATAACTTGATTCTAAATAAAGAGAAATCATTTAAATCTAGCATATATACATACATACATAAATACATATATATATATATATATATATATATATATATATATATATATATTATGCACCCCACATACACACATATAAATGTCTATCTATCTATGCATCTAACTTTCCATCTATCTATAATTACACTGCATTTATTTCTCTCTGCCTCTTAATATTTCTGTTCCTTTTACGGGCTTCTAATCACTTTATATATATGCGTCATACATTTTAGGTGCCTGGAGAAAAATTCCTTAATCCAGACTTCGCAAATATTACTCGTATACAGAAAAGAGAAATATCTTCCCCTCGAGAAATTGCCACATGGGGAAAGTACGATCGCGTACAGCAACACGTTCAGCTCGTAGAGGAAGGAAAACGGTGCTAAATTTACTCAGAAGCTCCCAAGTCTGTGTACAAGCGCCTTGAAAAAATCTTAATGTGCATGGTGCTAAGGGAGGTAACACGCGAATAAGAGTATGGTATAGATTTGTATCCCTTTAAAAAGGGTTTTTATTGACATGGTGCAGATACCTAAAAGATAATCAGAGACAGACAGATAAAATAAGATATATAGATAGACAGATGGAAGGATATCTAGATAGATACATAAGCTTATATATAAATATAGATAGATAGATAGTTAGATAGATAGATAGATAGATAGATAGATAGATAGATAGATAAATAAATAGATAGATAGATAGTTGAACAAAAACTGTAACATTTTAACATGAAGACTGCTTAATACGTACAGCATCATCCTTTCTAAAGGCATAGGCAACTTTCTCAAAAATGTCCATATCTGATGCCTCGTCTGTTGAGAAAAAAAACGCTTGTAATGAGGATTTGGTTAATGTTATGCTGAACAACATGACACCTTAATAAAATGAAGTTATTATACAGGTACAGTTGTAGTAGTTTTCATCATAGCTAATTTTGATTATGGTACAGATAAAAAGATAGAGGACGAGGACAAAGATGGTTCTGTCGATATAATAGATGGTTTTGGTGATAATCATCAGCTTCACAATGAAAATGATAATTATGAAACTGACGAAAATGATTATGATGGAACGTAGGAAAAGATTTTCACAATTGTAAAAATGGTGAAAAAAATATAAATTATTTGTAAGGATTCTAGCATGCACGGTAGCTCTGCTGGAGTAGGTTGTCACTTATTGCACGACATAGAAAAAGTTTTCTTAATGAACTTTCCTGATATAAACTTTTCGTCCCCTATGGGATCTTTTCAGATTAAATTTTCTCGTGGGATCGAACAAAACTAGCAAAACAGTATGAATACAGCCGCACCTTTATCATGGAGCAGTAGCAAAACGGATTGTTTGGGAGTGGTAATGAGCTCATCATAGTTGTCCTCATTGAGATGGACACAATAGGTTCGAGTCAGGCCTCCAAAGTTTCCGTGGAGAGTGCGCGCTATGGCCTCGACCACATCATCCACAGTGACATCCACATGGATTCTGGACATGCAATATTCAGAAAAAGCATTAATATACGTTAGTTCTTTTCTGAATTGTGAAATTATTTTTCTTCCTAAAGATTAACGCCACAAAAACAACACAATAATAAAGTTCCACAAGGAGTGAGTCGTATATCAGTAGACAGCGGATCACAACATTAGACAGAGAGAGAGAGAAAGAGAGAGATGGATAGGGAGAGTTAAGAGAAGAAAAAGAAGGCGAGAAGGAGATGGAGAAGGAAAAAAAAGTAAATGATACGTGAATAAATGTGTCACTGTTTTTCTAATCACAAGCTTTTACCATCATTCTCTGTAGCTGCTACTACTACTAGCGCCTTCACATATGCTTCATGACTAGATTGGTACGATTTAGGGAAAAGTAGAAGCTCTAGATCTAGTTGCACAATCAAAAAGAAGGCAAATGTGCAGATATAATATCAGAATTTGATTGTTCTGTGGATATTGGGAGTGAAATCAACAGCTTGTCTCATTTGTTGCGCAAAGATTCAAAATCGCGCAACAAAATATAATTTTTTAATGATTTGTCTTCCAACAAATTTTCCTATTTCAAAAGAGTTTGTGAACATGAACTTAAGGTCGGAGACTTGTCCCTTTTCCTATTCCAACCAGATGTGTCGAACAGTGTTATTCAGTGTTGGTTTTGAATGAAGGCCCTCTTGAAACGATCTAGAGCTTTTCTTAAGGGGCGTCAAATCTATTAAGCGCAAGATGTGCAATGCAAATAATCAATATCAACTAAAATCCATTCCCTAACTAGTGCATCTTAAAGCACGCGCAGCAAATATTTCTTTGCCTGTGTAGTTAGTCGAGGTCTAACTTAGATCTAAATTATCTTGAGGCGACATCAAGAGAGAGAGAGAGAGAGAGAGAGAGAGAGAGAGAGAGAGAGAGAGAGAGAGAGAGAGAGAGAGAGAGAGAGAGAGGCTTAGGAAATGCAAAAGTGAAACACTGATTTTCCTCAATTCCTTACAGCTCATGTTTTGAAAGTCCCTCTCTGTGATATACAAGAGCCGGTAACTGCTCAATACCCCAGTCCTGTTGAAATACGAAAAACAAAAATCACGCTGTATTTCTTCCTTTCAATAAGGGCGGTGTGATGGCACAGACATAAAAAAAAGCATAAATTTCATTCATTACAGGCATAGAGAGTTCGTTCTAGCAGCAGTTGAGTCTGTAGTGATAGTAGTAGTAGTAACAGCAGCGGCAGCAGCAGCAGCAGCAGCAGCAGTAGTAGTAGTAGTAGTAGTAGTAGTAGTAGTAGTAGTAGTAGTAGTAGTAGTAGTAGTAGTAGTAGTAGTAGTAGTAGTAGTAGTAGTAGGAAGAAGAAGAAGAAGAAGAAGAAGAAGAGCAAGAGGAGTAAAAAAGGGAAATAAGTGTTGCAAGGTCAAATTACAATCCGTTTCACTCGTTTAGGTATCTTGGATCAAGTAGGACCATGTGGGCAGTAATCATTTAAGACATTTCGGCTTTGCATTGTTATTTCTTTGAGATTTACCAATCATATTTTTGCTTAACCTGAGCACATGAGGAGTATCTGCAATTAACTGTGATTATAATCCATGAAATTTCATATTTATTACAGTGCGTCTTGCTTAGAGCAATGAAGTGTCTACTTGTAAACTTCATAATCATTTAACGAGACAAAATTTGTTTAACTAGGCCCTTTCCTCTTTTTAAATGTATTGTACCTTTAACTTAGGAGAGAAGCAGTCACAAACTTAGTTATACCGGTGACTCCAGACAAAAAATATTAAAGAGCAAGAAAACAAGAAGATAGATTTGATTCAATGGAAATATTTGTAGAAGGACACAGATATATATCATGAGCCAAGGCAATTCGATTTGTTATAAAAATTTTTCTTTCTTTTTTTTTAACTTTATACCCATTGCAATTACAACATCAAAAAAATCTGTCGAGAGTAGCAGAGCATAAGGTCTACCAGTAGTGAGATTGCCCTACTTCCATTTGTTTCTAGTCGATTGGGTCAAATGAGCTCCCCAAAGAAGGTAAAGGTTGGAAGTTCAGTATTTATCAGTGAGTAGCATCACCAGAAACTTTATTTTGAAGGTTGGATCATGGATTAGTTCTCTCTAAAGTGTACTAAAGCGCCTTTCAACTCTGGAGCAAGTCAGTTTTGAATAATTGCTTTTAATTGACATAGTCACGCAATTACAATAAGTTACTAATGCTTTGTGTAGTTGGGCTATTCTTTCTTCCATGAAGATCGTTTTATAATTTTAATCTTTCTTCAAAACAGCATGCCTGTGTTTATCTTTTAATTTTAAAGAAAAATGTGTTGGTCTTTCAAAATTAATTGCCATATCTTTACAGCACAATCGCGGGCAAATAGAGCTGCTAAAACATATTAAAGTATCTCTCTCTCTCTCTCTCTCTCTCTCTCTCTCTCTCTCTCTCTCTCTCTCTCTCTCTCTCTCTCTCTCTCTCTCTCTCTCTCTCTCTCTCTCTCTCTCTCTCTCTCTCTCTCTCTCTCTCTTTCTTTCCCTTTCTCTTACTCTCTCTCTCTTTCTCTCTCTCTCTTTCTCTCTCTCTCTTTCTCTCTCTCTTTCTATCTCTCTTTCTCTCTCTCTTTCTTTCTCTCTTTCTCTCTCTCTCTCTCTCTCTCTCTCTCTCTCTCTCTTTCTCTCTCTCCTTTTTTGTTTTTTTTACTTCGTTTTTTTCTGTCCTTCTCACTCTGTTTCTCTCTCCTTCACTCAATATCTCTTGGTTTCTTTCTCATTGTCTCTCTCAAATTTTCTGACTATATCTCTTTCAATTTCTCTCTCTCTTTATCTTTCGTTTTCTCTTCCTCTATCTCTCTCTGTCTCTCTTTCTCTCTCTCTCTCTGAACTTTTCTGTCTATATCTCTCTCCATTTCTCTCTCTTTATCTTTCGTTTTCTCTTCCTCTTTTTATTTCTCTCTCTCTCTTTTCTCTCTCTCTCTCTCTCTCTCTCTCTCTCTCTCTCTCTCTCTCTCTCTCTTTCTCTCTTTCTCTCCCTCTCTCTCCTTTGTTGTTTTTTTTTACTTCGTTTTTTTCTGTCCTTCTCACTCTGTTTCTCTCTCCTTCACTCACTACCTCTCTGTCCATGTCTCCAGTCTGTTTCTTCCTGTTTTCCCCCCTTTCTCCCTGTTTTACCCTCCAAAAATTAACCTGCCCACCTGTATAAGACTCTTGTCCGCTGTTCGTGTGAAGAAAATCTCCGGATCATCAGGGAAGCTTTGAGAAGCGGCCACAAAATACGGGAAATGTTGGCGGCACCGACTGCAGGCTAGACATGGAATTACGATCAGATTTAGGGATACTTGGTTTGTGTTAGAGTTGATCAAGTCTTTCATAATCTTGATCACAGATACTTCAAGCGTGTCTTTAGCACAGCTGAAAATGTTTCTTGACTTAGGACTTTTGTATTTGAATGAACAGTAGGCATTCCATGATGTAATATCTCTTTATAAATTCTATATACATGTATTTAATTGTATGCTGGGTGTACTTTTCCTATCTTTTCTTTTAAAATCATCTCAGTTCTAGATAGAAACTCACCGCGGAGCTAGATGACACAGAGCCGTCAGAGGAGAATCCCCCCCCCCACCCACCCCTTTTCCCCCCTCCCTTCCAAATTTCTCGTCCTTTAAAATGTGACATTCTAAGGGGACCGAACCTCTCTCAGGTTATGACTCCCAGGTGTCTCCCTGCTTGCACAGCGCTGGATTCAACTTCTTCACATTGGCTGGATTGCTAATCCAAGCAAAATACCACTTCGCAAATAGTACAGAGATTTTTAAATTGGTCAAACAAAGTTGATAATAATTCAGTTGTTTCTATGCTATGCAGTAATTTCTGTACTTTTCAAAATGAACCATGTTCACATGACTTGAGTTAGCATTAAATTAATGATCAAAGAAAACATCTTAAAATTAGATATAAGAAAATCAATTAAGTAAAATATAATTATGCTGAAGTAATCAATAAAGTCTTACAGGGTGAATCCACAAATGTAAGGGTGAACATTTTCCCTCTCAGAAACTGAAAAACAAAATAAAGGGGGTCAATTTTTTTAGTTTATTTTTCTCCTCCTTTAGTCTTCTATCTATGTATCTATCTAGCTAGCCAACTATCTATTTTTCCACCTGTCTATCTATCCATATAAGTTACATACATATAGATATATGTACGCTTCTTTCTCTCTCTTCCTTTTTTATCCTCCTAAGTTAATTTTTCTTCCAATTCTAATTAGTTGAAACAAAACAAAAAAAGAAAGAAAAGTAAAACAATATGGAGCTTTTTCAGAGGGAAAGAAAAAATATGAAAGGAGGAAACAGATTGGACATGAAAAGAATTTTTTTAAGCTCCAAAGAAGAATATACTTATTGTATTTAAATGACATACCACACATTTATTTCCAGCTAGGCTCAGTCCGTTGACACTGATATAACGTGATTCTGTGAGTTCTTGCCTGTTTCGGTTTAACATTTACGGTAAAATACTGATGATGATGATGATGGAGATGATGATGTTGATAATGATGATAATAGTAATAAAAATATTTTTTTTAATAAGCATCATTCTTATTATCATCACCATTATCATCATCATCATCATCATCATCATTGCTGAATTTAATATGGCACTCAACCTATTAAGCAGTGTCAATTCTGAATGAGTCTGTATAGTATGCTAGGAATATCTGACAGCAACATGTAGAGGGTGGTTTGAAACCATTGAATAGTTCTGACTTAAAGTTTATTTATCTTTAGGAATGACTTTAATATCTACTTTGCAAAATCCATGAACCTTTGACAATGGCAAAAACAGATGAGGAACTGCTCTCTGAACAGGTTACTCACCTCAACTATGTTCATTTTGTTGACCTCTTGTACTTCCCCAATACAGAGCATAAGGTTTGCAGCTAGGATAAAAAGCTTCTGTCTGGAAACGAACATTCTTGTAGAGATGTATCTTTGTTCGTCTCTCTAGGTAGTCTTCTTGTCGATTTATACTAAACCGCAATGTATGTTCGTATTTTGTAGATTGGATTGTTGAGATAAGACCAGCCCACAAAATGAGCTGGTAGGAACCGAATTTTATTTTCTGTCCTTCGCTGTCTCAGCAGAGCTAGATTCCCTACCACAGCACATGTATCTCGCCGGTTGATGTCGGGAGTTGTTGATTTAGCTCCTCAATAATCCACTTAAAATAAGCATAACTAGAGACCTCTTTTTTTCAATTACATGAAATTTTTATTTATTTAAAGCACAGAACCATACAAAAGCTAATAAATAAATAAATAAAAATGTGTTTCATGTGGCCAAAATAGTTTGTATTATAATCATACAGCCTTTTTATATAACTCCGAACAGAAGTATCGGAGGGAACGAGCTTAGTATCACGCTTATCACATGTTCCCTGCTAACATGGCCGCTAGTTTCAGTCATGAGACCACCTCAAGACAGTATTTAACCAACAAGCAAAGCTAACTATCTAAATGACAAAGACGTCAAATGAAATTGCCAAGGAAATTGAACACTGTTAGCCCCTCCAAATCCAAAAAGTGCGAATCCGAGCATTTATTGTCCTATAAAATCATGTGCGGATTTGATGGATTTTTCAAAGCTCTTAATGTAAAGAAGTACTTGTATTCAATCTGTCTTCCTACACGTCTAATCCAGGTTCAGACATCTGTCACCTCACCCCGATTGGTTTCATGTTCTCCTGGACTCTTGACAGCAATGTAAAGTGCGAACAGAGGACATATATGTGTATATATTGATCACAGACAATTCTGTCCTAAGTTGTGAGCTTCAACCCTCTACGAAACATTTTATTTCAAGGGTATTAAACGTCGCCTTCTTGAGTTTCTCGCCTTTGTACTCTTTTTCATCAATACTGTTTCGCAGAGCAACATTTCAGGGCCTTGATAGGTACAACATCATCATCATCATCATCATCATCATCATCATCATCATCATCATCATCATCATTCTCTCTCTCTCTCTCTCTCTCTCTCTCTCTCTCTCTCTCTCTCTCTCTCTCTCTCTCTATCTATCTATCTATCTATCTATCTATCTATCTATCTATCTATCTATCTATCTCCTTTCTCTCTTGCTCGCTCTTGCTCTCTCTTTGTCTTTTTGATAGTACTCCTAGTTTGAGTAGATGTATACAAAATTTAGAAAAATTGCCGCAGTAGTAGAAATAGATGAAGTATAATAGTAGTCGGAGAGTAGCAGTAGCAGTTATCTTAGTAATAGTAGTAGTAGTAGTAGTAGTAGTAGTAGTAGTAGTAGTAGTAGTAGTAGTAGTAGTAGTAGTAGTAGTAGTAGTAGTAGTAGTAGTAGTAGCAGTAGTAGCAGAAGCAGCAGCAGCAGCAGCAGCAGGAAAGGGAGGGTGTGGAAAATATTCGTGAGATCACGCTATTCGTACAATGAAGCCAAATAATGTGTATTTGTATGTATAATTATATTGTTTTCGTATCCATAACGTTTATAAATCAGATTTCTCGAAAGACGTTGCGTATTTAAATAAACATTGAGTTTCCTTTCACAATGAATGTGTGTCTAAAAATTAAATGGAACCGATCTAGCATAAGTGTCCATAAAAGTCGAGTTTGCACTGTTTAGCACTCCCACTTTCTTTCTACCATCCCTCACCTTGTCTTTAATCTTTTAAGGAAGCGTTTGTCCTTCAACGCTCAAGGTCATTGTTTTTACCTTAGTTTGTCTGCTCAAACCGTCTGAGTTTATCAAATCAGCTGGTCCCACTTGGGGCCCATATTGCAGCCATAAAGTAACCACAGGGTTTTATTTTCATCTCTCTTGTCTGACAATGTGCTAAGTCTTTGAAAAAAATATGGTTTTACCCCCACGCTTTTATGTCTGTGTATACATCTCATGACCTTTATGTCTGGTCAAGAGAAGTCACGTTGGTCTTGATACTACTTTTAGTTTCTTTGGCAAAACCTGCTATTGATTTTATCAAGGAGTTTTTCTCTCTCCAACATATGGCACTCTCTATGTTCTAGTCCCCTCCTTCATTTGGAAAGATGGCTGTTTATTCCTTGTAAAATGGTTATCATTTAATGTCTCGTCTCATCTCCGAAATTTCAAGTTACCCACCAGCCGTAGAAAGATTGGAGAATGATAGAGTTGTATTTTAATCACTACACATAACATTATTCTACACGAGGTGGATGCCAAGATCATAAACGTAACGGAAGCAGAGGAAGAAACCAATCGGATGCCAGTCCCTCCAGGATCATCCTCCAATCACCGAGACCCACGCACATTTACCTGCTCTACATAAATTAAGAGTTCCAGCCAACGAAGGATAAGATAAATTTACCCAAATTTTAATTGTCGATTTATTATTTTCTTCTTTATCTTCAATTCTTTTTTACTTGCACGAACCTAGAAAGTTTAAACGTAGACTAAAGAGCTGAAGATTGACACGAACAAAATGCTAGATAACCACAAAAATCTATTTTATTTAATTTTGAAAGCGATGCTCTGTTGAAGCAAAACACATGTGAATGCTAAAGATTGCAAATCTAACTTCTATCTATTGACTCTCATTACGTTAGAACGGTTTTATTTCATTTCCCCTTTTTTGGGTTTTAATTTTCTTTATTTTTTACATCTGACTTAATACATTCATTGTTTATTATTTGCTTGATGATATACTACTATGTTTTTATATAGTAAGCCTACATCCTTTAAATTTACAAACTCTTTTTTTTAATCCTCTCAGCCATTGGTTGATTTTATCATGCATGTTTACATGTTTGACTTTGAGCCACAGCTCTCCCTATTTCTACACACGTCATTTAGATTTTATGTTCTTTTCATTAATGCATTTCGGCTTTTTCTATTGTTTTCCTCTTTTAGTGTTGTGCACAGTTCACCTCGATAATTTCTTCCTGATGTAGTTTAATCTTTTTTTTTTTTTTTTAGCCTTTCCGTTGTCAGAGCCTCTTTGGTGATCACTGTTTGAAGGGTTGACATTACAAGTATCATCATTGAAAATTGATGATTTTTTTTTCCGAATTTAATTAAGCCTGTTTTCTTTGGATTTCTCTAAATCTTCCATCAGGCTTATCTTGGCCTCGTGAACTAAACAATTCCTGAAGATATGAGATTGGTGATCTTAATTGATAAAACACCTCTAGATATAGACTTTACGTTTTGTTTTCACCGCTCTCAAATGTGCGATTATAATTGTTTGGATGCATCCGTTGAGGTGAGCATCATAATAATATTGTTTGTTTTGAACTTACAACTAGAAATCATTTTTTTTAATTAAAGTAAATGAAGCATTTGAATACAGTCAACTTATTTCCTATATCTTTTTCTTGTTTTTATTTTCTCTTTATTTGCCTGTGTTCTTACTTGCCAGTCTCTTTCTCCCTTTCTTTCTCTCTCTTCTTCCTTCTCAACTCTCTCTCTCTTTCTCTCTCTCTCTCTCTCTCTCTCTCTCTCTTTCTCTCTTTCTCTCTATTGCTCGCTCTCTCTTTCTTTCTTTCTTTCTCTCTATTTCTCTCTCTCTCTCTCTCTCTCTCTCTCTCTCTCTCTCTCTCTCTCTCTCTCTCTCTCTCTCTCTCTCTATCTCTCTCTCTCTCTGTGCTCTCTCATTTCGCCTCTTCCATTCTCCTTCATTTATAACTCTGCCACATTATCTTTTTTTAATTGCTTTCTTTAAATATTGTCCTATCTATTCTTAGTGTTTTATTGTTTACACTCTTTAGAGTTTTATCAATCATTTATCTAATATGACTAACATCCTTATTATTTTTTATTTTCTTTTTGTAAGATGCGGGTGGATCTGTGCGTGTTGTTTTCTGGCAGTTTTTTTTTTCTATCTAACTCCATCAAGATTGTTGGAATCCCAAAATATTTTTCCCATTGGTTCCACCAACAAGTTTCTTAAACGTATCCATTTTTTTATTTTAAAAAAATTACTGTTAAACCTTTTTTCCCCGATCCTCAATTAAAACCTTCCGGAAAACATGACCGCCTCGATCTCGAAGCTTCTGGAATCCTAGGTGCGGTAAACAATCTGTTTTCACAATTTTCAGCTGGAAATGTCCTTCCTCTTCCACAAGCAGTCTAAAAATATCATCCATTCGGTTTGCTTCACCTATTGACCTATATTTTGATAAAGCTGGAATCTCCATCCGCAAACGAGCATCTTCCAATAAATCATTCTAGTTTGATCTTGACGATGGAATTGATCTGCTTTGTGGTCACGGTTAAAACTTTATATACATGTATATGTTAGAAATTTGATAGAATGACAGTAAGCAATGGTAATGATTGTTTTAATGTATTTATGAAATAGCACCTCAAAACGATCTCTTAATGTCCAACCATAATTATGATCTCCAAAGTATTACACTGTCAGTAACGCAGCAAAGGTTAAGAAGAAGAAGGAGAAGAAGAAACGGAGGAGCAGGGAGTAGCAGTAGTAGTAGTAGTAGTAGTAGTAGTAGTAGTAGTAGTAGTAGTAGTAGTAGTAGTAGTAGTAGTAGTAGTAGTAGCGGTAGTGTAAGTGGTAGTGGTAGTGGTAGTGGTAGTACTAGTAGTAGTGGTAGGGGTAGTGGTAGGGGTAGTGGTACTGGTTTTGGTAGTAGTAGTAGTAGTAGTATAGTAGTAGTAGTAGTAGTAGTAGTAGTAGTAGTAGTAGTAGTAGTAGTAGTAGTCTGTCACTATCATTTAGTCAGTCAATAATACATACAACTGTTTGGGGAAACCGTAATTTTGTTTTTGTTTTTCTTGAACCTCTAAGAAATTCCTTGAATCTATCGATTCTTAAAAAATTTCATCTTTTAAACTTTTCCGCTTACCCTCAACATCATCTGGATATTCTGAACCGCCCCGCTCCCCTCGCCTTTTCCCCTTCCCGATCACAAACTGTCTGATGGCTGCTGTAAACAATCTGTTTACCCTATTTTCATCTGGTAACATGGCAGTCACAGATGTCATACTTTTTAATGTGAGCAGTCTAAAAATATCTTCCATTCGGCTTGCTTCACCTACTGACCTAATTTTTATATAGTGGGAATCTCCGTGCACAAACGTGTCTTGTCTAGAACATTCTAATATTCGACTATGGAAATGAATACTGGATAGATCTAGTGGCGATCTGCTGTGGGGACGTAGTTAAAATTTGAATAATAGAACGAGAGGCTCAGAAAGCAGTGGTTCGTGTTGTTTAATCAACTCATAAAATAGCATCCGTATACAACAAGATAGCCACACATTTAACCTCCAAACTGTCTCTAACACAGCAAAAGTTAAGAAGAAGAAGACGAAAGAAAAATATCAATCGTTATAAATCATGACTATGTATGAAGGACATAACGTTTTTCCAAGTGCTGTTTTTTGTTTGACAGTCTTTTTCTTAAGTGTCTCAATTGTCTTTATGTTGACTTTGGTGCTGTCTCTGCCGCAGCAAGTGTTGTTCCCACTATACAAAATGTAATCACATTCACAGAGGACAGAGTTGTGGGGTGATGAGGTGATGATACACAAGTGGTGTCCTGATCGAACTGAAAATTACTTTGTACTACTGTATAAAAGTAAGTGTCATCTTGTTTAGAAAATTGAATCGACCAACAATCAAAATTAGGAATTAAAATATCTTCTTTTTTTCTTAAAAGTCGGTTTGTATTTTTATTTATTTTTCTTTCTTTCTTTTTTTTTTTTTTCTTTTTTCAATTACTCTTACTATTATTTTTATTATTTTTATTTTTTTTTAAAGGTAGGGCGATGACAATGCTTTATTTTTTATTCATTTACATTCAGATCGCTTTTACAAATTATCTTACATGTAATGACTCATCATTTGTTTTGCTCAACCATCCGAAAGCAGCAGAGTCATGCAAACCAGCCTCCACAGCCTCCACACCATCATCCCTGAACCTGGTGCGCCTAGCGCTTCAACTAAAAGTAGTAAATGATTACGTGCCTCGCAGCACGCGCCATAATGGTAAACAATTTATTTTTTTTCTGTCCCAGGTTTCCGGTGATATTATGGTTATTAAAATGAGCAGCCGATCTGGAAAAGGACAGAAGTAAATATCAAATAGATCATATAACTGTTTTCATTATTTTCCCTATTTTTTTGCATTTAACACCTTAGCACGCGGATATAAAATAATTATGATTTTATGGGTTTGATCATTATTTGCTCTCATGCGATAGTCTAGTTATATTTCAAATCTCTCTCTCTCGCTCTCTCTCTCTCTCTCTCTCTCTGTCTCTCTCTCTCTCTCTCTCTCTCTCTCTCTCTCTCTCTCTCTCTCTCTCTCTCTCTCTCTCTCTCTCTCTCTCTCTCTCTCTTTCTCTCTCTCTCTCTCTCACTATCTATTTATCTATCTATCTATCTATCTATCTATCTATCTATCTATCTATCTATCTATCTATCTATCTATCTATCTATCTTTATCTATATTTATCTATCTATCTATCTATCTCTTTCTGTTGAACCAAAATCTTTTTCAATCGCAAGGTTTCATTTTCTTCAACTAATCTAGAGTTCTTCACAGTTTTAAGATTAAATTTTTTTTTAACCTAAGCTCTTTCTTTCTACGTTTTAGAATGTCTCAATTTATACTAGGAGGGAAAACTAATTCATCACTTTTTAGATTAAAAATGATACTCAAAACGAACCCACATGCACTGTATTCGGCGTTAATTTTATTAAAAAAAAAAAAAAAAAAGGCATCAAAATTAAACAATTTTATTTTCGTACCACACTGTTACATGGTTTTCGAGTTTGATTTTTATATACTTTTTTAATTAGTTACAAACCATTTGCCTTGAGCATAAAAGATACGGGTTACTTATAAAATCTATGCAAATTGTTGCATACAACTATTATCTTATGGGATGTTGGGTTATGTTAATGCTCAATGTTGTCCAAAAGAGACATTTCTTTGTAAAGGGATACACTCTTTTCCTTTTTTCACTTCTAAGAAAAATATAGGCAGGTTATAGCACCGCCTTTTTTTTGCTGAGTTCTTCTGTGATTACCTAGGTTTTAAACTATTAGACTTGAAAATTTTCCTCCTTTGTTTTTTTTTAAAGTCCATAATTTAGAAGTGAAGACCTGTACATTATGATGCACCATTTTAAAGATAAATATACTGCGGTCTTAGTAAACCAATAGGCTTATGCCGGTTTGGTATTTGAGCTAGGCCTAGATAAACTTTCTGTTTCTACTCCACGACCTGGAATCCCTCTCAATAGGTGGAGTATAATTATCTAGGGCAATCTAAGATACTGAATTTGTCCGAGGCCTCGAGTAAGAAAGCAGAATGTTATGAGCAAAATAATTGCAGATCATGTGACTGATTACTATAAATAATACTACGGACTTTTCGTAGGTCATGTGATCAAACATCGTCCTTCAGCTTACAATGTCAAACTATGCTCAGAAAACTTCAAATTTCCTTCAATGCAAATTTTTTTTTTAAATACATTCAATTTCAATATGAGCACTTGATAAATTTTCTGCCGTGAAAAGTCCCACATGATTTGTCATTTGTAGGCAATATCAGCATTGTTATCTGGAGTAAAGCTATGTGCTAGACTTGACCTTGGCTGTCGAAGCAAACGTCCGTTCTAGGTCACGCATAAATTTGTTTAGTGTACTCGATTCTCACCGGTAGGCATTTCGAAACTAAGTGTTTATTTCGTTTCCGATGGCCCAGGCTCTGTTGAGTTGAAGCAGTCAGGAAAATTTATTTGAATTAGTTAAGTCAGAAAGAAAATATTTTGTGTAACGTTATGAGTAATTGAATGCGAAATATAATAAAGACTTGGTATCGACTATTCACGAGAAATATAGCTTCGATTCTTGACTCAGTAAAAATAATGTTGTGTGTTGCAGCTGATTGAGCTGAGCGCTACCTGGCCTCCAGCTTGTCCTGTGACCTAGTTACACATTCTTCGTTATCAATATATAAGGTGTCTGTCGAGGGTTCCATTCACAGACGGAAAGATGTTGCTCTGATTAGGTTCACATGCGTTCAGTGCTATGTTTACATGCTTTGATGGTGCGGCTTTCGGAAGATCTAGATCTAGTCCTTTTTAGACTCTAATCAGGTTTTACTCACGGCTTTTTTCTACCAAGATCTAGATCTAGATTAGATCTATCCTCTCACCAACGTGCATTGTGTTAACGGTACGCTCACATGTATTTGGATTTGGATGTCGTATCTTTGCAGGTGTAATGCTGAATTTACAAAGAACTTGATTCAAACTATAGGTCTAGAATTTGTAAGATAAAAGCAGACTTCCAAGATCCAGCTCGATGACTTTTAGTTGGCTTTGATTCAGTGACATGCTGAAAAAAAGAAAATGAAAGGCAGACCACATGAATGACAAGAATATCAACAGCAAAATTCTTTAAAGTAAGTAGATCTAAAATCTAGATCTATTATGACGAATAAAAAGTAGAAAAAAAAATACATTTTTAAAAATGAATTTATATTTTAAGATTAAATTTGAGACAAGAATTATATCATCTGACTAGTACCGAATTAAGGTCTAATATATTATTATTTCTTAGTATTTTACCAGTTTTGAAAAAGATGTTATCATGAACCAATTATTTAATATAAAAATCACGTCATTTGCATTTCAGTTTTCTGACGAGAGTATTTAGCTAATTCCATGTTTTTATTTCCACCTCATGCAGATTTATGAGTTCATGAAATAACCGCTGTCTTCTTTTGCAGCATTTTAGAACCCCCTCTTAATTCCCCCCCCCCCCCCCCCTTCTTTCCTTTCTCTTTTTCTTGCAATCTGAGCCAGTATAGGCTTTAATCAGTTGAACAATTATTAGAAACGATAGGGAACAAGAATTAAGATAAGCTCCAACGCAAATATCGCCTTGCCAGTATGTTATTGAAGTAGTAATATTTTGTAAAATAAAATCGTAGGCCTATAAATAAATGTCTTAAATTCAATGACGTAAATATCAAGCAAGGCTGTCTGAAGGAATAATCTCAACTAAATGTACACCCCCTAACCTCGCCTTCCTCTTCCACCATTCGCGCCATAGTTCAAAACGTCGGCCCATAGTCCTACTCTCATTCATAATACATGTAATACTAATAGTGTTACACTATGTAGTAATATAGTGGGTAGATGTTAGAGCCAATAGGTAAACCCTTTTGTGTAAAACAGGTTTAGGATTACAGCCAATAATTAGGGAAAGCATTTTTGATAAATAACAAAAAAAAAATGTCTTTCATGCATTAATAAGACTCGGAAGGATTGTACGTACAGGGTAGGAATGTTTATTTATACTATAGTAACTCTGTTGTAAGTCTCGACGTCAGAGTCGTGTGTAGGCCATCTGTGTCGCTGTAGTTTGTCCAGAGCTACCGGCAAAGTGACCCTTTCAGTATCCAAAGCGCACGTGATAGCTGCGTGAGCACAGTGCTCTGTTTTGTCTTCTTACGTCCTAGACCGCCACTCCGCCCCAGAAAACAATGCTCTCTCTCCCCCGCCTCTGGAAATCTAGGTCAAGCCGAGCATTGATCGTGTTGAGCTCTAGTAAGATACAGAGAGTGACTTTCGATTTATAACGTGTTGAAACATCAGTTTTCGATGTTTTCGTTTTAATGAGCTTAAAGTCAACTTTGTATGCTATCTGGAGTGCCGTTGATAATGCTTTCTCCAAATGATATACTTCAAATCTTTATTATGGTTCTAGGTCGAGAGTGGAGCTCTATACATTGAAGCTATTTTTGTACATCACGTTCTGTTCTTCCCTTAGTTTAACGTATGTGCCAATATCCAACAAAGCCGTCGTGGCATACATGTAATACGTCTGATGTTTTGCTTGTAACTCAGATCTAGGTATCCCTCGATGTCTCTTCCATGCTGCAAGTTTCTTCCCAATTCCCAGTTCGCCTTTTTTTAAAAACTAAAAGGTCTGCTGTTGTAAAACAATTTGACGATGGGTGATCTCTACCACACTCTCCTTTATCTTCGTCAAGATGCCTGTTCGCAATATGTTATTTTTAAAATTTCTGAAACATAATGATAATAGTGATTTTGTACTCGTGCAATTTTTTGCTCTTGATTTTATATAGTAAATAAAACGCACCCGGCCGGAGGAGTGGCATGTATGCCTGTTAGATGCTATAGAAATTTAGAGTATGTTTGCTCAGATTCAAATTTCACGGACAGCCTTTATTTCTTGTAAAGTTGCTAAAACAATCGAGTCAGTTTGCGCCACTTGACTCGATCGCTGTCTTCCCGTCCTCAGACTCAGAGATTCGACTACTCTCTCTCTCTCTCTCTCTCTCTCTCTCTCTCTCTCTCTCTCTCTCTCTCTCTCTCTCTCTCTCTCTCTCTCTCTCTCTCCTCATCGTAATACACTTGAATGTAATACAGCGAGTCTGGACTGCTCTTGTTCTACTTGTCACGTGCCGTGTCCAGTTTCCCTTCTTTTCACTCGAGACAGTCGCCGTTGACACTGTCCTATCCTACAAAGCACAGTGTACATGGACCACACTTGTCCCGTCCAATCCAGTCAGTGGCTGTTCGATTCACTGGTACCGCTCCCGAGTCCGGCTCAATCCAGGATAGAGTCTGTGGGGTTGGCTCAGTTCAAGCAGTTCTCATGAAATCTAAAGAAGCAATTAAGAGAACGGGACATGTGCCTAATGCTTTAGATCTGTCCATAGAGCCGGTGAGTTTGTTACAATGTTCGGGGTCGATCCCACTTCAAACTGCTGTGGGAAAATTTTGTAAAACAAAAAAAAGCGCTTGTTTTATTGGAGTTTTTGAAATTGGGATGAGCACAACTACCTGACGTACGGGTAACTCTACATTTTCCGTTAGAAAAATAATTTTATGAAGTACATTTGAGGGAGGTAGAGAGAGAGAGAGAGAGAGACAGAGAGAGAGAGAGAGAGACACACACACAGAGAGAGAGAGAGACAGAGAGAGAGACAGAGAGAGAGAGGGAGGGAGGCTACCGGCAGTGGTAGTGGTAGGCCTACAATTAGTAATGGTACCCGGTACTAGAATATTGTTAGTTGTAATAGAGGCAGGAGCAGGGCAGGAGTTGCAGTAACAGCAATTTAACATGATCAGGGAAATGTACAAAGAAAACCATGTCATATGTTTCTCTTAAGAACTATTTATTATAACAAATATTTTAGTGCAGTGTTTAGTTTTGTTATTTTGTTTTAAACCTCTTTTTTTAAATAATGTATACTAACAAAAAAGTAGGTGGTGGTTGTTTATCTGTATCCTGTCAAGTCCTTTCAACGGAATGTGAAGTGGAATACGCGTTTCCCTGGCCCTGGGCAGAAGTGCAATGTCATAATTATCCTGTTTGGCTAGAGGTTGTGTGGACGCGATACATTAGATTCGACCCTCGCCTCCAGATGATAATCTCAACTGCAATAACACCTGGTAATATTATGTCAGGCAAAGGTTTTACCGGATCTTTCTGTCATCTCAGGCTCCGATTAGAATGCACACGGCTTAACTATTCCATAGCTGCCTCTGTTAGGAAAAGGTTTGTTTTATTAAGATCCAAATCTCGATCTGTCCGCCATAGAAGTTTTGTTAATGTTTAGGCCACCACATAAGTTAGACGGCGCTTTAAACAGAGTCAGTCGGCCGGTAGTATTGTCTAATTAGAAGGAGACGTTCTGGCGTCCACCAGCACAATTGAAAGAAAATCAATAATTAGCTCGGCCTGTTGGTTGAGCGACGGGTTTATGGCGAATCAGAAATTAAACTGCCTTCTCCATTCTTGGCACATAATTCGAAACGAGGCTCTCAGGTCTAAACATTTGCAATGAAAGAATTTAAATCGCATGATTTGTGTTTCTTTTTCTTTTCTTTTTTGAATTCGTTTTAAAGTTTCAAAACTTACTTTTGTTTTCCTATTGCAGCATTGATCAGTCATAATTGCTTGTATTTGGATATGTTTTTTTTTTCTATGCTTACGAGTTAGCATATTAATAAAAATAATAATAAAAGTCTCCTTCTAATTAGACAATACTACCGGCCGACTGACTCTGTTTAAAGCGCCGTCTAACTTATGTGGTGGCCTAAACATTAACAAAACTTCTATGGCGGACAGATCGAGATTTGGATCTTAATAAAACAAACCTTTTCCTAACAGAGGCAGCTATGGAATAGTTAAGCCGTGTGCATTCTAATCGGAGCCTGAGATGACAGAAAGATCCGGTAAAACCTTTGCCTGACATAATATTACCAGGTGTTATTGCAGTTGAGATTATCATCTGGAGGCGAGGGTCGAATCTAATGTATCGCGTCCACACAACCTCTAGCCAAACAGGATAATTATAACATGATTTGTGTTTCTTTTTCTTTTCTTTTTTGAATTCGTTTTAAAGTTTCAAAACTTACTTTTGTTTTCCTATTGCAGCATTGATCAGTCATAATTGCTTGTATTTGGATATGTTTTTTTTTTTCTATGCTTACGAGTTAGCATATTAATAAAAATAATAATAAAAACAACAGTAGCAGCAACAACAAAAACTCTTCTTCTTCTTCTTCTCTCTCTTTCTTCGACTTCTCCTTTACCTTTTTTTTTTTACCTCATATTCCCCATTTCCATCTTCTTCTGCCCCTGTTCCTTAGCCTATCCTGACGAGCAAGTTTGACCTTATCTTTCTCTATCAGTGCGTGTATTATATGGCCCTGACGGTGTTGATTTGTCCTTTCCTCACCTCGCATTGGAAGTCTATACGCATTTCAGTTACGTACATTAATTTCATGTAGATCAGACAAGCATGCTTCGGTGAATCTGATTTGGGTCTAGCACATAAAGGCGGCATTTACGGTCACTCTTACAAACAATTATTTAAAAAAGAAAAACATAATTCATGTTACTGGAAATTGATCAGCCCCATGTGGGAGCAGACTGCCAGACGCCAGATTCACGGCTTGAATCAGTGTGGTGCACAATAATAATTATTTTACCGATCCGAAGATGAAGGGAGCGGAAGAAATGGTGCTATGATATGCCATCTCCGCCAAGGGTGAAGGGAGCGGAAGAAATGGTGCTATGATATGCCATCTCCGCCAAGGGTGAAGGGAGCGGAAGAAATGGTGCTATGATGTGCCATCTCCGCCGAGGGTGAAGGGAGCGGAAGAAATGGTGCTATGATGTGCCATCTCCGCCGAGGGTGAAGGGAGCGGAAGAAATGGTGCTATGATATGCCATCTCCGCCAAGGGTGAAGGGAGCGGAAGAAATGGTGCTATGATGTGCCATCTCCGCCAAGGGTGAAGGGAGCGGAAGAAATGGTGCTATGATGTGCCATCTCCGCCAAGGGTGAAGGGAGCGGAAGAAATGGTGCTATGATGTGCCATCTCCGCCAAGGGTGAAGGGAGCGGAAGAAATGGTGCTATGATGTGCCATCTCCGCCGAGGGTGAAGGGAGCGGAAGAAATGGTGCTATGATGTGCCATCTCCGCCGAGGGTGAAGGGAGCGGAAGAAATGGTGCTATGATGTGCCATCTCCGCCGAGGGTGAAGGGAGCGGAAGAAATGGTGCTATGATGTGCCATCTCCGCCAAGGGTGAAGGGAGCGGAAGAAATGGTGCTATGATGTGCCATCTCCGCCGAGGGTGAAGGGAGCGGAAGAAATGGTGCTATGATGTGCCATCTCCGCCGAGGGTGAAGGGAGCGGAAGACATGGTGCTATGATGTGCCATCTCCGCCAAGGGTGAAGGGAGCGGAAGACATGGTGCTATGATGTGCCATCTCCGCCAAGGGTGAAGGGAGCGGAAGACATGGTGCTATGATGTGCCATCTCCGCCAAGGGTGAAGGCCAGGGTGAGAATTGGCTGCTCTTGCATGTGTCAGACCAAGGTCATGTCTCGAGAATGACACCAATTTTATTGCCCAGATATCATACCATACTATTTTTCCAGTCTTTTCAAGAAACGAGTCTCACCATTCAACGAACAATGATTATTCTAGAAAACTCTATATGATTATCATGAATACGCTATCGGAGATGAAGAAGTCTGGAAAAGATGGTATTTCTTAGAATTCTTTTGAAAAGAAGTGCTTTCATTTGAAAATATAAATGTATATCAAGAAAGGATTTTATGGCAGATTTGAAATTTAAAGTAATTTTTTTTTTCAGATCTACCTATGGGATTCTAATCACGAGAGGTTACCTGTTTTTCTTAGTTACGAAATAGTTACTGTTACGGTTTGCTTACAATCTTTACTCTCTCATCTCCATTTTATCAGCTGAAATAGCTTTGAATAAGGAAACCAACCTCTAGTCTTAACACAATTTTATCTTGTATTTATGTGTTATCAGTTCACTCATACTCGAAACTTAGAATGTGTGACACTGCAACAAATCATGACAATGTTATCTTTTTATACTCTGCCCCTCACCCGCTTTTTTCCTCTCTTTCTCTCTCTTTCTTCATCTGTCTATCTATCAGTCGATCTATTGAGCATTTTTATCTATTTAGACATATCTACATGCCAATCTCTCTCATTGGTTACATATCTCCCCCATTATTATTATTATTATTATTATTATTATTATTATTATTATTATTATTATTATTATTATTATTATTATTATTATTATTATTATTTATAGACCATGCTCCTATACATGTGCAGGCACTGAAACAGTGGTATAATTGATAGTATTCAGCTATTTAGCGTGATAGTGATTGAAACCGACTACCGTCCACACCATCTGCATCTTCTCTGAGTGCCTTTAGGTAGTGATTCTGTTCATTAAAGTGAGCATCTGTGCAAACTTAAGAAGGGCGGAAGACAGGAAATTAGAGAAATATATGGGATCAGAGATAAAGTCCACACTCCTACTCTACACCCACCGTCCACTAGCGACTCGGCCATCGTAAAGTCAAGTCGACCCACTATTCTCGCTATCCTGACTCTATGGACCTTACAGATCTGTAGTAATGACGGTAGCGTCTAAAGCATTTTCGTTTTTCTTTTTCCTGAAGTCTCTTGAATCCTTGATGGAACGGAGGCGTCAGATCCTTTTAAAAAAAATAATGTTAAGTAGTTGATGCTTGAAATTTGACTCATTACTTTTTTTCTTTTCTGTCTCCCATCGCCCTTTTTTCCAACTCTTCCTCCTCCTCCGTCTCTTTTTTTTTTCTTCTCTTTGTTGTTTCTGTTGTTTCTGTTTGTTGTTGTTGTTGTTGTTCTTCTTCTTCTTCTTCTTCTTATTATTATTATTATTATTATTATTATTATTATTATTATTATTATTATTATTATTATTATTGTTGTTGTTGTTGTTGTTGTTGTTGTTGTTGTTGTTGTTGTTGTTGTTGTTGTTGTTACTACTACTACTACTACTACTACTACTACTACTACTACTACTACTACTACTACTACTACTACTTCTACTACTACTACTACTACTACTACCACCACTACTACTACTGCTACTTCTACTAATTGAATTGAATGACGCTCTTTCTTTTAACCTTCTGCGCTTTATACATCTGTGCATTTTTTTTTAATCAATAATATCATCAAGATCAGTTTTTGATCACTCTCTTGGGGATCACTCGATTTTGGTTTAGACTGAATTTAAACATACTGTTTTTATGAATAGATGGACAGGTAAGTTTATATTTGATCCCACGAACTTGTCCTTTTTGTTAACCATTTCCCATTGCTTGTTAGTTGTTACGTCTTCCGCTGAATTATTATCAGCCGTGCTCTCTCTCTCTCTCTCTCTCTCTCTCTCTCTCTCTCTCTCTCTCTCTCTCTCTCTCTCTCTCTCTCTCTCTCTCTCTCTCTCTCTCTCTCTCTCTCTCTCTCTCTCTCTCTTCTCTATCTATCTATCTATCTCTTTATATATCTACATATGTATCTGGTTGAAGTTCCTTGCAGGAATGGACACCAAAGGAATAACAGCAGGAAAGTTTATGTTTTTTCGGTGAAGAGATCAATTTAGCGTTACTTTTTAGTTGTCTTGTCTTGTGAATCTATTTTAAAATATTCGAAAAAAAAAAGCTGTTTGTCTTTTGTTTTGATTTTTTTTTTTTTTTGTTGGTGGTGGTTTGTTTTGAATGAAAATGTTTGTAGGAGGAATAGAAGATGGTATAAGCTTTCTTCCTACACGATTTTTACAATCTGCTTTCCATTCCATAGAGAATGGGCTACAAATGAAAACTTAGGTTCACAACTGACTGCAGACTCCAATACTTCTGACCTGAAGGTCGATCTCTTCCAAATCGTATAGAAGGGCGCATGCCTGTAGAATCGGGGTCATCGATTCTGTAACGCAAGGACAGATGGGTCCTTGGTTGGTTGTGAGTATGTAGCCTCACTGCTGGCTAAAAGGTCATTATAGATCTAGGCGAATTCGGGAGTTCGGTCAACAGCAATTGTGATGCGAGCTACTTAGTCTTGATTGGTTAGGAAGAAAGGTTTTTTTGCTGCTGTTGTTTTTTCTTTTTTTTTTTTTTTTTAAACTTGCCATGTATATCTCTTCTCTAATGACAAAGCCAGATATCAAGGTTTGCCGTTTGTGGTGTGACGAACGCAAGCGGATTAAAAAATGTAAAATTCTTAAATTAGTGAAGGAATTTATAATTTAAAAAAGGCTCTGATAACAAGGAATTTATATTTAAAAAAAAAAGGCTTTGATAACCACATCATTCAGCACATGTGGTTTTTTCATATATATATATATATATATATATATATATATATATATATATATATAGTAGTAGTAGTTCAAAAATAGTAAGAAGAGATAGAGAGAGAGAGTGTGTGTGGGGAAGGGAGGAGTAATGGAGATAGGGAACGGGAAAGATATATTAATGGATGTTAGCTCTACTTTAGAGAGAGAGAGAGGGAGAGAGAGGAAAAGGGGGGGGGGGGGTTAAAGGGAAGGGAGAAAGACTAGAGTTAAGTGACTTGAACGATTCTTTCATTGGTAATGTGTCTTGTGGTCGGACAGGAGGGTTGACCATGATTGATTTTAGTCTGAGAATTGAGGAGTCGATTGTTAAGAATATTGCTTACGTGCTGAGAATGGTCCGACTTGTGCCAGTTATAACGATGCCTTTATTCTATAGCAATGAGATGTAAGATTATTACAGTACTTTTTTTTTAATAACATGGGCCTATGTAAATAGCGGACTTAGAATTGATTGAATAATGAAGACAGAATCCAAAGTTATGACATTGTGTGCAAAAAATAATTGTTTTCTTCTTTATTTTTCTTAGTTATATTGAATGGGAAGTCCCGCGCACTTCATTTTTTTTTTTTACACATTTTCAACACCGCCATTAGTTGCTTAATAAACATTTGTTTCAAGATGGCTGCTTTTGTAGAACACTATTCAAAGGTAGGTAGGTCTATGATAAGATTTTTTACCCTCCAAAAAAAAAAAAAGAAAAAGAAAAGAAAAACAGGAACATGTCATTTTGAACATGAATGGTAGCTATCTTTTTCTTTTACCAACTGCTGTAGGAATATAAACTTTTTGCTAGTGATCAGAATCTCCCCTCCATACCGTAATTTATACTTCTTTTATGTTTTTACATTTCTCGTCCTATTTGTCGGTCTCAAGTTAGATCTTGGTTTGTGATTGCTTCTTCTGTTCTACAACTACTACTACTACTACTACTACTACTACTACTACTACTACTACTACTACTACTACTGCTGCTGCTGCTGCTGCTGCTGCTGCTGCTGCTGCTGCTGGTGGTGGTGCTGCTGCTGGTGCTGCTGCTGCTGCTGCTACTACTACTACTACTACTACTACTACCACTGCTGCTACTTATATTTCTAATACTTCTACTGCTACTACCATAGGAAGCAGGGGTAGCTGCAGCGATACCGGTGATTTGGAGTTGCAGATGGAACAGCAGCAGTGCCTATAAAATGTTTTATTTTTGTTTTATTTAAATTTCTGCCAATTTTATTTTCCAAAACATACCGTTGCATAATGTTATATCATGGCCATTCCTCTTTCCACGGCGCAAACAATACTTCTCGGGGGCATATGGCCTCGTGCCAGGCAAACATGACTGGGTCACCTTGCTCCTTCCTTGACTTTAAGGTCAGTAAGTTACGATGGGAGAGAGAGAGATAGAGAGGGATAGAGAGAGAGAGAGAGTGAGAGAGAGAGAGGGATAGAGAGAGAGATAGAGAGAGGGATAGAGAGAGAGAGGAGAGAGAGAGTGAGAGAGAGAGAGAGAGAGAGAGAGAGAGAGAGAGAGAGAGAGAGAGAGAGAGAGAGGCAGACGCCTGCGAACCGCATAAAAGCAACAGAAAAAAAACCTAGTGGAGAGACAGACAAGCAGTCAGACTGACATACGAGGCAGAGCGCGAATTAGTGTTGTTGAAATGTTTTCCTTGCTGCAGATATTAATCTTAATGTTGCGACAGAAGAGGTTGAGTTTAATGTAATTTAAAGGCATTACAGGAGTTCTCTGTCCATCAAAAAAGCCCCAGAGGATACAGTTTCAACAAAGTAAGACCCTAAACGCACTCACATACATGTTATGTTCGAGAACTGTCAATAAAGACACAAAATCAACTGAATAGATCAAGACAGATCTAAATCATCTGACTAAGTTATCTATCAAGCAGCGGGCCAATACATTCTCGGAACCCTAAACGCGATAGACGCCAAGTTGTCAAGTTGTCTATTGTTCGATGCGCATATATATATTGACAACTGTTAACTCTTCGCCGTAGTTGGTTTACTAGCAAAATTAATGGTGACTCACCACTTGAGTCTATACACGTGTTTTTCTTTTTGCGAGGAAATCTTTATTCCCTTGGTTTGTTTCACGGTTAATTGCAAGGCGGTGAACATTATTGATATCAGATCTGAGTTGTGATAACTATATCCGGTTATTCCGGTTTTCATGTATGTGTACTTCACAAGGACTTAACAAGTTTCATTTGAAAACCAGTAATGGTGAAAATGTAAAATTGTTGTTCTTTTCTTATAAAAAGTTTGATATATTGTGGGTATAGCATGTGGATGGTACTCACAGCAGATAAATGGTGTAATCCTACCCTGACTTGCTCAGCCGCTCCAAGTCATACACCTAATCCCCTCGGATTTCGGCGTGTATTAAGGGTGTTCATGCTTGTTCTGCAGGCAGTGTTGTTGTTTATACATGCACCACTGACCTGAATGTCTATCTCATTAAATAGTGGATTAATAATTTGGCTTACTGAAGTTAAAACGTCGACATGTTGACTCATAGCCACACGTAGGCTTAACTCTGAGGAACGGATACTACCATACCATTGTGTTTTGTTAGTTGTTGTTTTTGTCGTTATTATTTTTTGACATATTAATATATAATTATTATTTTTATTATTATTGTTGTTGTTGTTATTATTATTATTATTATTATTATTATTATTATTATTATTATTATTATTATTATTATTATTATTATTATTATCATTATTATGTAGTTGGGCGGTAGTCTTCTGCTAGTTTTTCTGTGTTTTCAATATTATTCATCTGTTTGCAATTCAACTTGAAACAGAACTTTCTTCATCACCATCATGTTCTTATGAAACTTAAGGTGTATCTGTGCCCAATTGGAGTGTCAAGAACTAGGCTACATGTAATAGTTTGCTATTGAGAAGGCACGCTGACCTTGCCTAGACTTCTGACTCGTATAATTGCTATCAATCAAGCTAGGTTTGCTTATTTCAAAATACTTTCATTGATCCTTTAATATTTTTTTGCCCTTTCACCTCTATAAACTTTACTTGCAGTTGCACATTCTGTTTAGTTATTGCTCTCTGAATTCCCTAGTTTAGTTCAATCATAATACATGCACGGATGTACGTCAGCCGATATACAGGTGTGACTCACACATGTGGGGAAAACGAAAAGATGCAGCCTTGTTTTTACAATCAATGAGTGCCAAACTTATCGAAAAGCATATAACACAGAAAATTACTTTCAAGAAATTCTGATCGAGTAGTTCTACGAAAAGTGGACTTTACCTAGTGCAAGTAGTTGCTTTCTTACGTTTCGGTACATGTTCATATTTGCTATATAATTATGTATAAAAATAAAATAACATGCTAAAAGTTCGTAACCATGGGTGTGGCGGAACGATGTTTTGTTGGTTTTTGTTGTGTTTTGTTTTCATTAATTTGAAGGGTCAAAGGTCATTAAGTTTAATTTTTTTTTTTTTATATTTTTTATGAACAAAAAAAAATCACCTTCGAGTATTAAGAATGTGGCACACAGACTGTAGATTACAGGTGCAAATAAGTTGGTTAGTTACATAGAAATTTTGCAATTTATTCTCTATCAGCTCATTTTTCTTCGTTTTTTTAGTTTTATATATATTTTTTTTCTCATGAGTTATGATGAGAATTCAGGTTTGAGACCTGCCGTGTTCTCCTTATGTGACATGTTTAGAATTTAAGTTTGAGACCTGCCGTGTGTTTTACTCATGTGTCGTATTGATAATTCAAGTTTGAGACCTGCCGTGTGTTTTCCTCATGTGACATATTGAGAATTTAGGTGTGGGACCTGTCGTGTGTTTTACTCACGTGTCATATTGAGAATTCAAGTTTGAGACCTGTTGTGTGTTTTACTCACGTGTCTTGTTGAGAATTCAGGTTTGAGACCTGCCGTGTGTTTTCCCCAGGTGTCATATTTAGAATTCAGGTTTGAGACCTGCCGTGTGTTTTCCCTATGTGATATGTTGAGAATTCAGGTTTGAGACCTGCCGTGTGTTTTCCTCATGTGTTATATTGAGAATTCAAGTTTGAGACCTGCCGTGTGTTTTCCCTAGGAGTCATATTTTGAATTCAGGTTTGAGACTTGCCGTGTGTTTTCCCTATGTGTTATATTGAGAATTCAGGTTTGAGACCTGCCGTGTGTTTTCCCCATGTGTTATATTGAGAATTCAGGTTTCAGACCTGCCATGTGTTTTCCCCATGTGTTATATTGAGAATACAGGTTTGAGACCTGCCGTGTGTTTTCCCTATGTGTTAGATTGAGAATTCAGGTTTGAGACCTGCCGTGTGTTTTCCCCATGTGTTATATTGAGAATTCAGGTTTGAGACCTGCCGTGTTTTTTCCCCAGATGTCATATTTAGAATTCAGGTTTGAGACCTGCCGTGTGTTTTCCCCATGTGTTATATTGAGAATTCAGGTTTCAGACCTGCCATGTGTTTTCCCCATGTGTTATATTGAGAATTCAGGTTTGAGACCTGCCGTGTGTTTTCCCTATGTGTTATATTGAGAATTCAGGTTTGAGACCTGCCGTGTGTTTTCCCCATGTGTTATATTAAGAATTCAGGTTTGAGACCTGCCGTGTATTTTCCTCATGTATCATCTGTTCTGGCGGCACCGCTGCATTTTTGTGCTCTTTCATGTGAATTTCTCGTGTAGGCGAATTTCATCGCGCTTTTAGTTTAGAAATACATCACTGCCTCTGATCAAAAAAAAAAAAAAGGAAAAGAATAAGAGTTTTGATATTCTGATCTAGAAAAGCATCCACCTTTGAGAGCCGGACTCAAACATCTTTCGTTTTATTTTTATAGTTTTTTTGTCTTTTCGCGGGAAATACACAAACTGCAATCAAACCTAAATAATATCACTCATATTGTCCAACGCTATAGCGTGAATTATACTGTCTTATTTTGAGACGCTCATACAGTACGTTAAACAGAGGTGAGAAGCCGTAAAGGGCCTAAGATAAGAAAGACTTAGAGGACATAGTGTTTACAGGTGCGCTGTGAAATCCCATTAACATTATCGGCAAATTTTGCATGTAGCACATGAATCTGCTTCTCTAACATTCGTTTTTAACTGCCTCATGGCTTAAGACGCGAAAGAATTTTCGTATCCGTCTGTCCTTGCCTTGGGTTGGATAACCCGACCACCGCGGAAAAAGAAAATGGTTTTCTTAAAATAAGAATACAAAGAAAATGATAACGTCTGTTTATCAGCAGGCCAGCAACATTCATATGCCTCTCACTTCTGCTAGCTTTCAAGGTCGCTGGCTCGTTCATATTGAGAGTTCGCCAATCGCCAAGAAAACGATCCACCACAGGCAGTCCATAAAATTAATTTTCTTACATTGTTTTTGCTAAATAGTAGCTATAAAAAATAGTGGTTTTACTAGTAGTAGTAGTAGTAGGAGGAGGAGGAGGAGGAGGAGGAGTTGGAGCAGGAGTAGGAGCAGGAGTACGAGTAGTAGTAGTACTAGTAGTACTACTACTCGTACTCCTGCTCCTGCTCCGTACTCCTGCTCCTACTCCTGCTCCAACTACTACTAGTAGTAGTAGTAGTAGTAGTAGTAGTAGTAGTAGTAGTAGTAGTAGGAGGAGGAGGAGGAGGAGGAGGAGCAGGAGTAATACTACTGCTACTACTAGTAGTAGTAGTAGTAGTAGTAGTAGTAGTAGTAGTAGTAGTAGTAGTAGTAGTAGTAGTAGTAGTAGTTGTAGTAGTAGCAGTAGTAGTAATATCAGCAGCAGCAGCAGCAGTAGTAGTAGTAGTAGTAGTAGTAGTAGTAGTAGTAGTAGTAGTAGTAGTAGTAGCAGCAGCAGCAGCAGCAGCAGCAGCAGCAGCAGTAGTAGTAGTAGTAGCAGCAACAGCAGCAGTAGTAGTGTTGTTCATCAATTAACCGGTCATGAGAAGCATCAATCGCGATAACACCCTAATCGAAAGTCATACAAATTTGACCCACTTGAGGTAGAGGGCAAGGGGCTTCCCCTTAGGTTTGTACACTCGACCTTATTATCCATCCCTGAGTTGATCTGAACCAAGGTCTTTGGCCTAAAATCATCAGTTGAGCACGTGAGCCGAAGTTGATCCGCATCATAACTGTTTGCCTACCTGTTGTTGGGGGTTGCTCTGCTTATGTGTGAAAACGACGGGGAGGTGTTATAGATTTACCTATTATTGGGTGGTTATCAATGCCCCATACAGGAGCATTGCTCATCGTATCTGCGCTGTTTAGCCTGTTTGAAAAAAAAATTGATTATACATCTTATGCAATTAGACATTCCATATTGCATTTTGTCTGAACATTGGCAATCAGGACAAGAAAAGGAGCAAACTGAAACTCCGCGTCTTGTCAGGAAAAAAAACAACGAAACGAATGAAACATTATAATGTGTAGCCCGGGATTACGTCTAATTTTTGTCGCATTTTTTTTAATTCCACAAATGACCAAGCTTACCGTTTCTTTGTTTTTCCTTCGACTTTCAGGCTGTAATTTTTACAGGCAAGTCTATTTGTCGGGCTGGAGATCAGGGCAGGAGCAGGCTATGTATTTTTGCCCGTGTCCGTGTAACGACCCTCACGACCCGGAAGCAGAAGAAACGGCACGAGTGGTCTTGCCTCGGAACCTGTCTTACGTGCAGGAAAGTTACCTGGATCGCTACAGTGTGAGCGCGGACTTCGTGCACGACCCTAAAACAGAAAGCAGCCTCAGGTGCGAGCAGCAGTTGGCACAAGACACCGGGGTATCGTGTGGAACCAAGTCTGGCACTGACGAGGTTGGCTCAGGAGAGAGGTCGCCTCTCGTTCTCTCCTCCTCTCCCAATGTTATTTCACCCAATGTCGAGGACGAAACAGATGCACTGTTGTCGATTTTGAAAGCAAAAGAGTTCCGCGATGGATTTGACAGTGAAAAAGGTTGTAGTTGTGGTGTTTCGAGTTCTCAAGAGGTTGTGACTACTTCTGTGCCGCCGAAGCTGCCGTCAAGCAGTAGGTATAGTGAAGATGAGTTAAATAAATCTTTTAGTGGAGGTATTCATAATGGCTCAGAAGGTGCTGTTCCTTTCAGCTATTCGAAATGGACGGCAAATTCTATAGGATTTCTTGATGAGCGGGTTGTAAGGTCGGCACCTTGGTCGTCGTTACCGCCAACGTTGCATTCACCAGGCTCATTTTCTACTGACCAAATTTCTTCCTCGTGTCCTGAAGACCAACTTTCGTCAACAGATTATTCGGCAGAAACGTCGACATCACTGCCAGCAACAACAGCAATAACATCTTCGTCGTCTTCGGCTTCCCTGCTGTTGTCTCCGGCATCGCGCGTAGCGAGCCGTCTCTCCGCACTCCTCCACACACCGCCCAATGAGTCTATGGAAGCCGAGAGAAATGGGACGAGTGTGGATGGCGACAGCTTAAGTGCCGCGCTTAGAGACACGCACAAAACAATTTCGGACTTCTCGCGTTCAGAGATGCAGGCTCCTCCTGGCCTTGGTCAAGAGATGGATAGGGGGCAGGATATAGGCGAATCCCAGACTGTACGAGACGAGAATAATGAATCTCTTCGCGAAAATCTTAATCTCGTTGTACATTCCACGTCCTATGATGAATCAGAGAAAGTTTTGCATCTTAAAAATCATCCACCTAGATCTGATGCTCAAGTTATAAAGGTGACAACTAGGCAAAGTCTTCCAACAGGCTCGTCTTCCTATGAGGACAGCATGGCAAATCGTCATAAGCCTTGTGGCCCTTCCGGTTCCTACGAGTCTCCAGATTCTGACGCATTCAGTGAAGAAGGTGTATTTGTAAACATGATGGATGATCTAGTAAGTGATAAAGGCAGTGGTAACAGTGACGGACGCCGCTGCAGTCAGGCAGACGATGATAGCGAGGACGAGAACAACAAGTCTATATCAACGAGTGTGCAGAGCGACGAGACATGTATGTCTGTGGATTCCATGTTCATGAGCCCCGAGGAGGGTGAGCTTGAAGAGGAGCTCAATGAAGAGGTTAAGGTGAATCCACCGTTAGAGTCAAATCAGATAGAAGCTGAGCCCCTGAGAGAGATGTCTGTACAGGAAGCTGACCCCCCGAGAAAGATGTCTTTACAGGAAGCTATCAGCCGCGCTGCCTCAGATCTCAGCCGTATCAGCATAGATCTTTATGGTGATGAGGCCTTGCAACACGATGAGAGTGAAGAGCACAAAGACTCTAACTCGAATACACGCTCAAACTTGCCATCATTGGGGCGTAGTTCTCCGCTAAGAACCCCCAAATGTCTTAAACTCACAGTATCTGATTTCTCCTCCTCCTCCTCTTCTTCTGTAGCTTCTGATCTGGCTATCAAAGTGGATTCAGGGTCCATCGAGCTTGTTCCAGACCTTATGGATTCGATAGCGGTCGGACCAGAGAGCCCAGTCTATGAGGAGAATGAATTTAATTTCAATCGGAAGGCGCTGCGCAAATCTTCTTCCTTAAAAACTAACAAGACTCCGCCGGGCACGCCGCACCGGAAGAAGGCTGTGCGGTTTGCTGACGCTATGGGCTTGGACTTAGAGTCTGTGCGGCACGTACTGAACACGAATTCTCCACCCAAGATCCCTCCCTCTGCTATGGCGGACCTGCAGGCGGGCCTCAGCGAGGACAGGAAGGAGATCGGCTCTAAATATCTGTGCCCGTGTTTTAACCAACCCGGGGCCTCTGACAATTTCTACCAACGCGTGTTGGGACAGAAGGTGTGTCTCGAGAACGCCATCATAACAGACCTGACAATCACGGGCTTTGTGCGGGTCGCAAATATTTCCTTTCATAAGAGTGTGCGAGTACGTTACACAGACAACGGGTGGGCCACATTCCACGACATTGCGGCCAGCTACGTGCAGAACTCGTGTGACGGTCCTACAGACCGTTTCTCCTTCTCTCTGGTCGCCCCAGCTTACTTCGTGCCAGGCCATCGGTTGGAGTTCGCCGTCTCCTATAACGCCGAAGGTGCCGAGTACTGGGACAACAATAGCGGACAGAACTACATATTCGAGTGCTTTGCTAAGACAGTCCCTACTGAAAGTGAATCTGCTTGGATACACTTTTTGTAAAGTTGTTTTGGCAAGTTTTTTTGTTAAATTTTTAAATTTTAGAGTCCACATACTAGCTTACTTTTCTGAAATGACAAATTTGTCAGTTTGATTGATTTATTTTAAATAAAATAAGAAAAGTTGCCAGCTAACTTTGTGAACCACTGGTTCAGTTTTAGTAGTTACTTACACCCGTGCTGGCTTGGAAATCTCGCTCAGCCTGGTTTTTTTTTTTTTTTTAGTCTGAGTGAAAGGCTGCTGGTGCATCGATCAGCATGAAAGTACCAGCCTTGTTTTGGCTAACTATAGCTGAATCTGTAAATTGAAGTGCTAGCCTACCATTTCATACTGCTCTAATGATCCCTTCTCACAATGATAGGGGTGTAGTATGACTTTGAGCCTATGTGGATCCAAGCAACGTAATCATAGTATTATGGCTGCCCTGAGGTGGGGGAGTTCAGGGATGTATTCTGCCTGCTTGATTTGAAAAGAGCTTTGTCTTTGAGATTGAACTGTTATTAATTTCTGCCTGCTTGATTTCAAAAGTGTGTTGCCTGCAGATCTGCCTTTTAGATTTTTAGATTCTACATGCCCGATTATTTTTTTAACATGAGTGGTGCCGTCAGTCAAATTTGCCGCTAGCGGCCACCACTGTTTTCAGCATTGAGGCAACACATGTTTTTTGTCTGCTGAGCTGGCAGCAAGGAAATACCAATGCCTATGGGATTTGAAGGATGTATTGTCTGTGTATACCAGCCTTTATGATTGTTTTATGAAAGGCACACACTGTGATCTAATTTATAAATATTTATGATCATACATAATGGTAAATTTTTATGCAAATATTATGATCGATCAAGGTCGCGTGTTGTTTGACAGCTTTTGGTTCTGAGTTATAAATAAATTTAGGGAAAAAAATTGATTTATCACATTTTTCGAACGTAATCCGTTAAAAATAGTCATTCATATTTATGTCATTTCACATTTGTATGGGTTAATTTTAATGACGTTTAATTCAATTTTAACTTAATTTAGATATTATGCGTCACCAATTAATGATAAGTCAAAAGTTAAGCTGCGTTTAATCGTGTTACTTTTTTTTTATTGGAGTCATTTTAGAGCACTGCAGCAAGCTAGATATTTTAGCTGGCAGTGGCAGGTGCACTCTAAAGCCATTTATGTATCTCTACACGTCCTGTAAATGTAAGTAATTAATTGAACATCGCAAGGATATATTTCCGCACCAGCATTATCCAAGAACACGTTGACTAATATAGTATTATGTGGGGCTCGGGTTCTTTCATACACGTGTGAATGGACATGTGTTCAAATATCTTCGAAAGGGTCATTGTTTTTTATGGGGTTTTTTTAACTTGACTGTTGTAGTTTTTGTGTTATTTATTTGTTTTTATTCTGGTTTAGTGTAAGATATCACTGGCTATGTTCAATTTTTTTTTAGTTTCTTCTCGTGAATGAAGACTTGACTCTGAGTGTAATATTATACTGAACTAAATAGTTTTTCTTATCATGAGTTTTGCGTCTTTTTTTTTTCTCCCCTGTTAAGTTTTATGTGAAACACTTGGCTTTAAACACTGTTCACAATTTTTCAGGTTTCCACTGTTTGAAGATTTTGTTAAATGTTACGATTTTGTGGTTGTTTAGTATTTTTTGTTGATGTTTTGTTTGTTTTTTAGTTGATTAAAGTTTAATTTTTGTTTGTAAACGGTCACGGCACAAAATAAAGAATGGATCCGACCTGCAGCTAATATCAGGCTACAGGAAGCAACTACTAGGTCTGTGTTTGGGTGGCTTGTTCCGTATTTATACAATGAACTTGTGCATAATACAGGCATTTTGAGTTTTAAATTGGGCGACTTAATTTGTACGCATTGGTCTTGATGGATTTGATAAACCCAGTCATAGAGTGACGTTTCGTTATTATTGCTGTATCCGGTACTTTATTGGACTGTTTGTTTTGTTTGTCCAACTTTTTTGTTCTCCACTTTGTGTTACATTGTTGACTGGTTTCTTGGGTTGGGTTGGGGAGGGGAGGGAGGGGGTTCCGTTGTTTTTTTTGTTTTGTTTTAGCGCATCGCTAATTCAGCCTTTCGCGTTACCAACGTTCCGTTTTTCTTCTTTTGTGTAAGAAATTGAAAGGAAAAAATCGAGGATGATCTGCTTGCATCAAATCAAGATGGCTGTCATTTCTCTATTGTCTATAAAATTCTTCGAGGTCAATAATGCACGAGGCGCATGCATCAGTTCCAGCTTGTTTCTCATATTCGATCTTACAAGGGCCATGAAGTTCATGTTGAAGTTGGTCTTTTGAGGATTGGATGGATCAGAAGTACAGGTTCCATTGTCCCATAAGTATAAGTCCTAATTAGTCCTATTTACACATTTTATCCTAAAACAGTAATAGTAGATCGGTGATGATATGGTGATCAAATGGTCATTTCTGTTTTTTAAACTGCGAAGTCTCGCTTTGTTCAGCCCCATGATATTTTTTTTCATTGCTCTATTTTAAAACCTGATTTGATTATATTCAGAGACTATTATATTATTATATAATTATGTTTGGGAGAAATGTCCTGCCGCTCCGAGATGAGAAGCGACTTCCCATAACGCCATATGAAGATTATAGTACTGTGAGGACGTTATAGATTATAGTACTGTGAGGACGTTGTAGATTATAGTACTGTGAGGACGTTGTAGATTATAGTACTGTGAGGACGTTGTAGATTATAGTACTGTGAGAACGTTGTAGATTATAGTACTGTGAGGACGTTGTAGATTATAGTACAGTGAGGACGTTGTAGATTATAGTACAGTGAGGACGTTGTAG